>BMAV01025565.1:0-12547 GCA_019973955.1 Trichonephila inaurata madagascariensis
GCCTTCCCCAAAGGTGGGGGGAGTAAAAAAATCAAAAAAAAGATTTAAAAAATTGCAAATTTACTAAAACGAAGCAAAACAAAACATAAAAGTAAAATACACATTTACATTGATATAATATACTTATAAATGCATCTTCTATACCGCACTATGTATTTGATAATTAATTCATCCATACTAAGTTAAGAACAAGATTAATAATTACTAATGACTCCCATGGGCTTGCCATATATCAAATTATACACAAAATTTATAATACCTATCTTGATAATTTGTACGGTTTATGATTAAAGTCATATTGTAGCTTTAGCATCAAAGTACGTTATTTTTTAAATCAATTCATTGTTATTGTATTGAAGAGGGCACGATGAAAATTATGATTGAAAATTGGGTCGCAAGTATTGAAAGTTTGAGAAGCACTGGGTTAAGTCCAGTTTATCCGGGACCAGGGCCCCTGGGTGCCCGCCCCAAGTGCCCAGTGGATAAACTGGCACTGATCCAAGACCTCATCCCTATATCTCAAAGCAGCCATAGTGCCTCTTGCAAATACATAGTGTTATATTCGGTGACCGCACCATCCAACGTGATGCCTGCCCAAACCATCAAGCCTCCACTATTGTAATGGTCGATTTCTCTCTGGTGGGTTTCTCGTTCTCTGGTTTATATTCTCACCGTACTTTCAAATAGATGTACTGTGACTGCTGGGAGGCATAAGGATAAGGTCTTAGAGCCCTATGTTCTCCTTTTCACGGGTGCAATTGGTCTTGAATTTATTTTAATGGGTGACAAAGAGAGGCACATAGAGCTTCATTTGGTTGACGAATTTCATGAAAGTGAGGATATTCGCCGGATGGATTGGCCAGTTAGATTTCTAAACCTCATCTGTATTAGAGCAGGGGTGGCGAACCTTTATGGACCAGCGTGCCATTTTTTCTAAAGAAATATTCAACGTACCAAACTAGTTCTTTTGGGGAAAATATAATAAAACTAAATACTACCAACCAGTAGCACACACATGAATTTTTCAAGGGGAGGGTCCGGGGTTGAAAGTTCGCCGTTCTTGTATCATGCTATTTTTGATTTTGTCGATTTTCAGAAACAAAACACAGTAAAAAACTAATTATTGAATAAATAATTAGCATTAATTAATAAAATTAATCATTAATAACAAATATTTAATTAAATTTTAAGTATTATATACTTAGAATTAAAAACCAATCGGAAAAAATCAGAGGCTTGGGGGTCCGGACCCCCTCCTTGTGAAATTTACCAACAACTAAAACTCTTTATTTACTACAGAAAAATACATTTTATATTTTACAGTAGTAAATATTTTAGCTACATGTGTAATTCAAATGATATAAAGTAACATTAGTGGGATTTCTGCTGTAGCAGATTAGATGACAAATAAATTAATGGACAAGATGTTACTTTTAGCAGAAGGCATGCTGAATTGGAGTCATCTGCCAAATGTTTTCTAAGCGAGTCTTTCATGTTGTTCATCCCTGACATTAATGACTCGTAGGCATAGGTCGATGAAAATAGCGTTAAAGTAGCATAAGCCTGCTTCTTCAAACAATTAAAAATATCTGGAATCGAATTTAATATTTCCAAAATTTCGTTACAGACATTTTTACTTATATTGCTTGTTATAATCGTTCTGTTTCAATCAATTCTAACTTTTTCCTTATTTCTATAAATTTATGAATCCATATTGAACTAGACTAGAAATCAGTCAATTGCATTTCAAATTTTTCAATTTCCAACCAATCGAATAGGGGCAAATTCAGTTTTATCAGATGATGTCGCATCAGGGTACATAATAAACGAGCGTTTGTGATAATTCTTTGAACTGAGAAAATCTCACTGAAAATTCCCAGATTGAAGAAGCAATCGCGATTGATCGGTGGCGTGCCCGAAATATTGTGCCGGGTGCCATCAAAGGCACGCGTGCCAATGGTTCGCCTTCTCTGGTATAGAGCATGCCTGGACGTTCTGGGGAGGACAAAAGCAACTCGCAAACCCCTCCGAGAATCGTACTAAGATCTGAAAACAGAGTTGATGAAGGAGTGGGATTAATTGCCAACGGAACTCATGAATTTCCTTATTTCCAATTTAAAATCCCAGTGCGAGGCCAGTTTATCTGTAAGAGGGTACCGTACCCTCTATTAAGTATTTTTTAAAATTTTTTATTCTGGTCTGACTGCTGTTTCATATCTTCCGACTCCGATGAGTGTTACGCACGATCATACGCATGTATTATAACTGTTGAATGATGATGATGATTATTTTGCATTATATCAACCCTATATACGTACGAAATGTTATTAAAATCTGTCCAGTAGTTCTAGAGATAATCGACAAAATCTAAAAATTCTCATCACTTTGGACACCAGTATATAAGGAAAATCCTCCAACTGAAACTATAAAAGTATTATTAAACAAAGATTCTTAGAAATAATTCGCCTCATCATTTTCTACAGTAAAATGTATTCTAATAGCTTTTTAAAAATTTAATTTCCTCAAAAAATCCCGTAGAATGACCTCTCCCTTTTCTTTCTATAACTGCAAAACATCGCCAGTTATAGGAAGATGCTCAAGATCGAGATTAAAGGCATGCTTTGAAAACCGTCCGCCCACAAAACATCGAAAATAATTAAAAATTTAATTTAAATATTGATATCAAAATTAAATTTACCTCAAAGGTTAATTTTAAAAAAATAAGAGGTAATTTAAAAATAATAGAAATTAGTTTTTAAGTGTAAATGAAATTAGGAAAAGCAAAGTATCAACAATAAAATTATGAATATCGAATGAAATAAGGAATTTTCATAATAAGCAGGGGACACATTTTCAAGAATGTGAAGAAGAAAAAATCATATCAAGTTTGAAGTGGAAAGGTTTCATCAAAAGGTACGTATTGTTAAAATATTATAGAGGTTATTTCAAGTACTATTGATGAAATGAATTAAAAAATTATGCATCGTGAACAGCAAAATAGACGTAATTACTTTTTAGAATGATTATGAATATGTTCATCTGTTTATTTGAGTAAAAATGGTCTGCAGAAGTTCAAAGACGTCTGGGACCCTATGAAAATGTAGGCACCATCTGCTACCCTTTTATCGAATTTGGTGTACATGTCGCAGGGAAACTATGAAATAAGGAATTTGATAAAATCCCTAAGGAATATGATCAATTCACGGAAGATGTCAAAATAACGTCGCTTCAAGGTCATTTCCCTGATGAAATTAAGGGATTTGAACAAATCCCTTATCTGTTTTAGTGAAATGATGAAATAATATTGTCAAGAGTTTAAAAGTGTTTATTTAACAAATATATAGGGTGCATTATTAAACGTAGAAGTAAGTAATACAGCACAATAGTCAATGAATTACAAATTATTTATTCGAAACTAATTAACAAATAATTGGAAAATTAGGTTGGTATTTTTCTATGTATAACATCTTTTTCCTCTCGGTTGCTGGATATTTGGGGAAGTGATTTCGTGAAAATGGACGGAAATATGTTACAGGAAACCGGGGAAAAGCGCACAATGTGATTTGACCAATGAACGTGCGCGGTGGTGTCCATTTACTTGGCTGGTCCCTCCCCCTTCATAGTTTCTTTACTAATGATGACCTGCTTTGGACAAGGGTGGCCTTACTCACTAAAATATTAATTCCCATGTTAATCCTATGGTACAATTTTTTTTAAAAAATATGGGGTTGATATTTGGGGGATCTATATAGTACTGCCTGTTTGGTTAGGAAGTACAAGGACTCTATAGGGTGTATAGAGGGTACAGAAAGGAATCGGAATCACATAGGAATGCAGAGTCGCAAATGCCGAAGTTACGAGCTATGATGCAAAGAAGCAGAGGAAAAGAACAAAAACAGCAGCACATTAATGTAGGGGTCTTCAACCCGTGGCCCGCTAAAGGCATTTTAGTGGCCCCCTCATTTGAATTTAAGGTAATGTCAAAAAAAAGAAGAAAAAATTGCCTTCTCTGCTTTTTGTCGTAAAAAACGCCTTTTTTTTCTGTATTCTTGATATTTAAAACATTTCACTGATATGTTTCATATCCATTTAAGGTAAAATTTTCTGAAAATGACAAATTTTTCAAAAATTTTAATGTACCTTAAATAGTTTTAAATGTAAAAAATCTGACTCTGCATAAAATCTCAGAAATTTTCAGAAAAAAGGTGGACTCTTATCTTTGACAGGCTCACAAAGTATTTTAATTCAATTTCCCTCTAACTTTTTAATGAAACCTATATATCAAAGGTCGCCAAAGTGGTAATCCGCGAGAAAATTTCGCTGGTCTCCAGAAAAATGTGGAATATACTCACTTATCACGTTAAGTTATGTTTTAAGATGTATTGATTGCGTTCTTAGATCACAATTTTTTTTATAAATATATTTAACATTCACAAAGTCCTTTTAGTGATCCGTGGGATTTAAATTATGAATTTACTGGTCCGTGAGGTCAAACAGTTTGGCGACCTTTGCTATATATATAATATATACAAATCTTCTCTCTCTTGTAAACACCATCTCTTCCCTTAGAATCAGTTGTAGTCTTATAAAACAAACTTCCATTTTTACATATAAATTTCCTTGACTACAATATTTTTTTTTGACAGTCATGTGGCTCGCGGATCAGAATGAATTTATTGATGTAGCCCGCGGGGTGAAATTGTCGAATCGGCCGCCTCTCCGCCAAATTTTGAAAAATCGCCAATATGGCGCGTTTTTGGGTGTTGTGTTTTGGAGTAGCAACCCTACCACAACACGCAACGCCGGAGCGCGAAATTCAAGATGGCGGAAGGAAAATCATTTAAAAATAGCATTTTAAAGTTTTGAAACTGAAAGTCGGTGCAAAAATTATGCATTTAAAAATGGAAATAATTTCACTTACCTTTAAAAATTGCTGCTTTTTCCGACATTTATGATGACGACGAGTTCCCTACTGAAATTATACCAGTCTGCTACTGCATCCTTCTGAGAACACCTTGGAAAACATTTTTATTTTTACATCACTAACAATACGGTGCGCATATCCATATTACTGAATTCAAACCAAGACCCTTTACTTACACTTCTAAACACATCTTGAGTATCCTCTTTCACACTCGACTGATTTCTGCAGTACCATTCAAAAACCATCATTAACTTTCTAACCCGTTCTTTTTCTCAATTCCATACTTTTTCCACACATTTCGGACATACGTACAATGATCCAATCAAACCTTCTTTCATGCACCAATCAAAAACAGCTTTCTTTTCAAGCACAGGCAACAGGGCAAAAAATCTTTCAGAATACTCATCATACTTTTTCATTCATTCATTCAAATTATTCCTAATAGCATCGCTGGACATCGTGGCAATCTGTTAAAATTTATGTGGAGAAAAAAATAAAAATATTACCTATAAAAATAATTCCACAACGAAGAAAGGAAGCCAAAGAAAACAGCTGACCCAACCGAAGCAAGAGAAGAAATTACCACACTTCCTCAATTAAAGGCCGTTATAAAAAAAACTGCGCATGTGCAGAAATTAAGAATCGTTAATTTTTAAAGTAATAAAAACTTTCTCTGTCCATGCGCGAAAAAGTACCGTTGGAAAATTAAACTGTTAAAATTAAAGAAACAAAGTACGCATGCGCTAACTTGCAGCGATATCGTGAAAAACTGTTGAAATTAAAGAAATATACTGCGCATGCGCAAAATTTCGCCCAAAAACGATTCTCCTTCACGGGAAAAACAAATTCAAAAGGGATTTCCCCAGAGGCGTTTTTATCGTTTTTTGCGAAAAACACTTGGCGGGCCCGATTCGACAAATCAACCCCGCGGCCATTATAGTTTTTATTAATTTTGGCCCTCGAGCGTGAAATGTTGAAAATCCCTACATTCGGGGGAAAAAAACATTTTAGGGAAAAAGGTTTTTATTTTACAACAGGTGTTCCAAATTACGCCCCCAAAAGTCGTGGGAGGTTTGACAGTGGTGCTGCATAAAATTTCCCCTTACATTCTGAAAAGATTCCTGGCTTTCACGAAACCCCCCCAACGTTTCAAAATTTGGGGAGCCATGGGGTCTTCAATTAAAGGGAAAAAGGGCTTTTCCCCGGGCCCCCCAAAAAGGAATTCATGCATGATAGATCTGGTGATCTGGCAGGCCAATGAACCGGGTCACCACGACCTATCTGCGACCAAAGGTTACGTTGAGGTGTTTTTCGTGGACGTGAATTCCAAAATATAGATGAGCCCCATCATGCTGGTACCACATGGATTGTCGAAAACGAATAAAATGGGCTGTATAAAAGATGTTCGGGAAACCTCGTTCCAAGAAGACGATTTCCCAACCTTTAAAAAGGGTTGGGTTTAGGAGATGGTAAAAATGAGAAAAGTCTTCAAGAATGCCGGCCCAAACATTGACCGAGAAACGCTGTTGAGCTGTACGTGGTAGTGTACGATGAAGGTTCTTCAAAGCCCACACATGGGCATTATGCTGATTAGTGTGTTGCTGTTTCCCTTCTTTCTCTCTGCTTCTTTACCCCATTGCTTGCAACTACGGCATTTACACAACCCTACATTGCTATGTGATTCCAGGTCGTCTGTGTTCCCTTTATACACTGTGCAAGTTTGTCAGGTTGGTAGCTAATCACCCTGTAGATTGTATGTATCAATTGTAATTAAATATAATACTTACATGAGTTACATACTTACATTTATTTATCTTATTTTTATATTTAATGGTTTTTAACATCTAAATATCTTTGATTTCTTTTAATGTGCTCGTTTCATTCAAATATTTTATTTCAGTAAAATTCTTCAAACGAAAGAAAACAGTGGTTTAATTTATTTTCTGAATATAATATATTTTATTAAAAAAATATGTAAAAAACAAAAGGATAAAAACGTTTGCACATATTCAGTTAAGTATAAAAATTTTTTTAAAAATGTGTATTGACAAAAAATTTAAAAAGTTGTTTTTTCAAAAAGCATTACTATAATAAAAGCAGAAACAGGGAAAAAAAAATGAATTTTTAAAAAAACTCTTAATTATTCAAGCGAAAAGTTTTTTTAAAAAAGGGTTTCTCAATCCCACGTTTGTTGATATAATTATTTTTCCCTGACAGTATATGCATAGTTGAATTTATAGTTAAAATTTATTCGAAAATTTGTTTTTGTACTAGAAAATTCGTTCTTTTTTTTTAAAAGCCCCTTCTTTTTTCTTTTTTTAAAAAAGCGTTAGATTTAGTTTTATAAATAAAAATCTAGCCTTTAAAATTATCTTTTTTCCCAAATAAAACTTTTTTTAATTTGAAAACTTTTTAAAAGATAAAGTAAAAGAAAAGAAAGATCATACTCACAAGATTTATGCAGCAAAAAGACAAGATAAAACTCTTCTTCAGAAGATTCTCTTCAACTTCTACTGAATGATTTCGTATACTGTGGAACATATCTTTCACTATTTATTGCTAATTTGCACTAAATTTTTGGTACCTCGTGCAAAACTGACTCCTCCTTTTAAGAGTAACGAGTGCAAAAGTATATAATGAAAAAAAGAATGCCCCAGAGAATGAGTGCAAAAAAAATTTTTTGGTTAAAGCAGCAACAATATCAGTACCCAAAAAATAGAATGATTCGAGATATTAAAAGCAATTTTTTCCCAAAAATTTCGAGATCCGTCCACTTGACTTTATCATCCCATAATAACAGATAAGGTCAAATTAATTGCTGTATTGCTCATCCTGTCAAATGATCTCTCTCTTTTCTTTTTTTTAAGGGTCGGCTCAGATTGCATCAGTAAAGTTTGTTTCTGTTTGAGCACGGCTTTTTTTTTTTAAGAATGACACACACACACACATTCTTTCGCAAATTCTGTTTATTAAACATTAGATTAAATCTGTTTTTCTGCCTCGTCTCTGACGACTTGCTTTTTCGCTTGTTATTTATTACCAATTAAAATCTGTTTTAAAAATGATTATCGTAATGCACATCTTTGTAATTTTTAGACAAATTCTAATTTTGATCACAAAAATGTAGAAATTATTAATGATTTGACAAGAAAAATGCCATTTTATTTTAAATTCAGAGGAAGACTTATTTTTACAGCTATGTTTTTGTGTTTGTGAATCTAATATTCTTTCAAACGATTTTTTAAAGTAAAAAAAAAAATAAGAAGAAGAATATTTCATCGATACTTAGCACATTTATTAAACAATAACAAAAATAGTTTGTCTACAACGAAATCACAAAACAATCATAAAAGTATAGAAATTAATTATGATCAGTGAAGAAAATTACCATTTCATTTTAAATACGGAGGAAAATTCATTCTCACATTAATGCTTTTTGCATACGAATCTATTATTCTTGCAAACGATTTTTTAAGTAAAAAAATTAAAAATATTTCATCGATACTTCAAACAAATATTCTCCCATCCGATATAGTGGTTAGTGATGCTGACTGCTGTGCCGTTGGGTCTAGGTTCGAATCCCGGGGTAGACATGGATGCTTATAAATGTTTAGTGCCTTCGCGGCTTGGAGGTACTTTAAATAGCCGTCGAGCCTCCTCTCGTGTGGTTAGTAGAAGGGGAAGAGAGGTGGGAGACCCCTGACCACCCCCAGGGTGTTCTCCCTTAAAATTGGGGTGAAACCGAACTGTCATCTGTATGGTTATCAAAGCTACGGCTAACGACAGGTGTCACTTAGCCCTTTACCATGATGAATTTCGTGGGCCTTGATCTGGTCTTTGCCGATCAGGTGGCATTAGTAACAACAAGTATTAAACTATGACAAACATTATTTGTCTGTATTGAAATGATGATTTATATCTATATATAACAGTTTTGTTTTCGATATTATTCAAAATTTACTTTTACATACTTAAAAGTTTTCTTTGCGAGTGTCTCGAAGCAAGTTTTAAAACTCGAAACGCATTCTCATATATGAAAAAAAAAAAATGCCAATATATTAAAATAAATATGTGTGGCTATAACTTGAACAGTGGGCTTCAAAAGTGTTCGTACACTTGCAATTTTCTATAAAATTTAACGCTTTTGACTAATAAAAATTAATGTATCGGAATTGTAATTTTTTTTATGATATCTGCACATTTTGTTCTTATTCGAAAAACATAATCAATTTTTAAAACTATTATTTTGAAAAATTAATAATCAAAAAACAACTAAAAAATTACTCCGTAAATGCCTTCGTGCACTTGAAAAAAAATCTCAACCCATTGTATTTTTTTCTTAATTTAGCACTTAGTAGGATAACTTTTAGCATCTACAACAACTTTTAAACGTCTTCGTAAATATTTCATCAGTTTTTTTGTAATTTCTGCATCGATCTTCTGGGATCATTACGTTTACTTCACATTTTATTTTTATATATGTCATGTTTTCTTTTCTTTCTTTTTTTTTACATCAAAATCTCCCCAAATATGTTCTACTGGGCTAAATAAAGTGATTGAGGAGATGTTTTCATAATTTTGGGACAGTTATAGAGACTCCAGTGGCGTAAATTGAGAGCAGTGCGCTTGGCGTTATTATCTTGTTAAAAACGAAACTTCAATATCTTTTTGGGGGAAAAAAAAAAACTTTTTTTTTAAAAAAAATTTAAAAAAGCTCTTGATCCACAATTCCATCAAAAAATACCAAATTACCTAATCCTGAAGCCAATTGACACCCCTACACAAGAGCACCTCCATGTCTATGCTTCACAGTTTTTACTAGATTCTTGGAATCAAGTTTTAGAAAATCTGAACATTGACAGCAAATTTGTTGGGATGGCAGAAAATTCAACATTTTGGTTTGTGACTGGCGTATAATAATTTGTAGAAAAAAAAAAAAAAATGAGGAACTTAATCCTAAGAATTTAGTTGGAACAATAACACTGAGGTGGAGGTGTTCCTAAGTGGGGCTGTAAATCGGCTTAGGTAATTTGGTATTTTTTTTATGGTATTGTGAATGTGAATCAAGATCTCTATTTAAATATTTTTAAAAAAGTTTTACATTATCCGTGCAAAATTTGGATATTGGAGGCATCATACAGCACCATGAAACACCCAGAGGGCGGGTATTGGATAGTATCAGTATATTTTTATAAATATTGGCTGAAGTTGTATTAAATACGTAAAACTCGTAACTAAATATTTCCTGCTGACTTTCTAACTTAACCATTGATAATTCTTCTTTAACCCTTAACTGTTGCATTTCTGCATCATATGATTTATTTTAATTTAACAGACTCAATATTTTTTTAATTACCTACAAATCACTTATCTGAGAAAAAGATTCCAATGAAATACATCTAATTTTGTCACTAGATGTAAGTTCATTTTTCCAGAAATCCAACAATTATAAAAATCTCTACCCCCAAGAACTTTTTTTTATAAAAAGAATCCATTATATTTTATGCTTCCTTTTGTTTATTGACGAAATAAATTATGGAAAAAATAAAACATTTTATGTTCATTTAAAAGTAATTTTGATTTTCTAAGGAAAAAATTTGAAAAAAATTTGATTTTTAAATTTTATTTGCAAGTCGAACATCGGTCTTTTTACTATTTTTACAGGCCCCAAAAACTTAAACCCCAAAATGAAATTGATAGATATGAATAATTTGGACGAATTAAGTGAAGATGGTCTTTAATACTGATGATGATGTTGATTTTTCCGATTGTGTTCATCTAATGAAGATTCGGATGTGACTGTAAAAAGTATTGGTTTACAAAATACAATTCAGAATAAAAAAATTCCAATGATGATAATAAATTAGATGAAATATTTCAGTCAGAACCTTTTTTTTAAAATTTTAAATTTTTAAAAAAAAAAACATTGTCAAAAGATTTTTTTTTTGGAGAAATAATAATTTCATTGAATGAAAGTAATAAAAATTCCCTGGAGATGACCGCCCCAAGAAAAAATTTTGAATTTGGGTGCGAAAATTTTAAAGTAGGACTTTTTTTACAACAAAAACAATAACTGCTTTAAAAGTTTTCATTGTTTGTAAGGCTAAAGCAATTTATAACAATGAATAATAAAATCCTCATATAAAAAAAAAGTTTTTTAATTTACAGCACTACTGCGCAATGTTGCACTTCTGTAACAAACAAAAGAATGACTGAAATTCAATTTAAAACAGCTTAATTTTTTTATATATATTTTTCCCTTTTATTATTACTTGAGAAATAGCTGATATTATTTTTTCATAGAAATTTAAAAAAATTGGTGAAGTTAAGGGTTAAGATCGGTATGTTTATTATTAAAAGCATTTTAGAGATTATAAATATAAAACCCTAAGTATGTAACTTTTGCAACTTTACAAATGAATATAAAAAGTGTTGATTTTAGATCAAATATCGCTTCAAGTTTCCAGAAGTATTAAGATAACAGTAATACAGTCTGCCAATAAAGTTCGGTGAATAATCCTGTAACATTAACATAGATGAAATATTAATGAAAGTTACCTTATGTCCTTCGAAATAGTAACCTCCCATAACAATGCACCCCTGAGATCTGCTATACATGTCCTGGAAACTTTGCAAGAAATCTTCTTTTGGGATGGAGTTCAAAAACCTCGTCACGTGTCGTTGGATGTCAGGAATATCGTCAAATCTCTTTCCCTTCAAAACGAGTTTGAGTCGTGGGAATAGGAAGAAGTCTAAAGGATTGAGATATGGCGAGTATCGGGGATGTTCAATTTGTTCCCCACCCCCTTTATTACTAGGAACTGTTTGACGATATTGGCTGTGTTGTGACGTCTCTCGCGTCTTTCTGATTAACATAACTCCTATGTTCTTTGACGGCCACGATTAATGGCAAAACCTTTCCAACCCAATACCAAGAAGAGAAACGGATCGAATATGTAAATGAGATATACTATAAAAGAATAGCATAAATAGCAATAGCATAAATAGCAATAGCATAGATAGCATAGCGTAGCAGGCTCAGAGATTGTAGTGTGGAATCATTCTGATCAATAGCGTGACAAAGCTTAATGTGAAATCTTGCGGATCAAGAATAAGCAGTCAAGAATTAGCTGCATTGCGGATCAAGAATCTTCATAGATAAAGTTATAGATTATATTCTCTAGGTCAAGGGACCAGACTGGAAAAGGTAATATTAGATATAAGTAATTAGCTAACAGGATTATTTAGGATAATTGAGATAGAGAATCTAATTGCGTGATCTGACTTAAATACGTGATTTACTTTGGGCTCGACTCTCACTTTAATTAATAATTGTCAAAATTAGTCTTTAAGTAATATAAGTTATCCTTAATAAAAGTTGTATTAAGAATTATGTCTCATCATTTTGATAATCCCACACCTCTAGCTTACGCGGATCCGGTAAGACATGGTCATCAAAGGATGGCTATGTCTCAATGGCGCCCGAACGTATTTAATTCTGGGTTAGGTAATGTAGGTGGAAATACAATTCTACCTGAAATGTACTTTTTGGGGGCGGAGAATTTGGGGAGAGTTCAGAGGATCGACAATAATATTCCCGTTACTTGAAACCCAATTTGTCGG
>BMAV01025568.1:6730-38594 GCA_019973955.1 Trichonephila inaurata madagascariensis
TAGTCCTGTACCTGTGGTTCGAGTCGAACTAAAATATGATCCACTAAGTCTGCTTGGGACATTCCTAATTCTAAACTTCTCTCTATTTTTAGTAATCTATATACAAAATCAGTCGCCTCCTGATTTCTTCCCTGCTGTGATGCATAAAACTCCGACTGTAGTTCTTTTTTATTTTTGATCGCGGGAAAAGCCTTCGCTAATTCAGCTTTGAGCTGCGCAAAATCCGTGGCTGTATTTTGTACTAACAACGACCCAAATATCGAATACCAATCTTGAGCCCTTCCCCTGAGATGACTTTTTAAGTAAGCACATGACAGATTACTTGGGATTTCAAGTAACTGTATATTATTGTCGATGCACTCGATAAACTCTGCAACATTCTCCGACCCTGAAAAGTACATTTCAGGTAGAATTGTATTTCCACCTACATTACCTAACCCAGAATTAAATACGTTCGGGCGCCATTGAGACATAGCCATCCTGTGATGACCATGTCTTGCCGGTTCCGCGTAAGCTAGAGGTGTGGGATTATCAAAATGAAGAGACATAATTCTTAATACAACTTTTATTAAGAATAACTTATATTACTTAAATTCTAATTTTGACAATTATTAATTAAAGTGAGAGTCAAGCCCGAATTAAATCACGTATTTAAGTCAGATCACGCAACTAGATCCTCTATCTCAATTATCCTAAATAATCCTGTTATCTAATTACTTATATCTAATATTACCTTTTCCAGTTCTGGTCCCTTGACCTAGAGAATATAATCTATAACTTTATATTTGAAGATTCTTGATCCGCAATGCAGCTAATTCTTGATCCTCAAGATTCCACACTAAGCTTTGTCACGCTATTGATCAGAATGATTCCACACTACAATCTCTGAGCCTGCTACGCTATGCTATGCTCTACTATATCTAGGTTTGCCACCCTATCCTTTTATAGTATATCTCATTTACATATTCGATCCGTTTCTCTTCTTGGTATTGGGTTGGAAAGGTTTTGCCATTAATCGTGGCCGTCAAAGAACATAGGAGTCATGTTAATCAGAAAGACGCGAGAGACGTCACAGTACTCACAGAGTTTTAGCTGAAAAGTTTCCAGTTCCTTGGCTCACCATCTTAGTGTTCTTATCGGCTAAATAAATGTCCATAACTTCTGGAATAATATTTTTAAACCACACAGATTCTTTAGCCATATGACAGGACGTACCACTGTCCAGAATCCAGGTATTGTCACATAGTTTTTCTTCTCGATGGGATGTTGTATATACATGATGGTTTCTAGACGAATGGTTTCTTTGTATTATATTCCTTTGGCTTGTACTTGGAGAGTTCTTGTTTCTATAGTAACAATCCTTTGCCTAGTGTTTGGCTTTTCGACAGATGTAGCACAGTCTCGTTTGTGTTCCATTTTTTCTCCTGGAATAAAATGCTTCAGCATTAATCCCATCCATACGAGTTTTAATTGGTAAGTTGAAAGTTTTTTCTTCTTCCCTTAGAATTTGAAGAACTTCCTCCATGGATTTGTCTCTTTGAGTTTTTAAAATATAGCGCACTTTAGAGAATTTTCCATTCAATCCTCTAACGGTATGGTAGACTAATTCCTTCGGCGACACGTCCAATCCTAGGGAGTGACACTTAGTCGATATCCCCTCTCGCTCTTGCAATATAATCCCCTACAATTTCGCCGTTTTTCATGACAATGTTTTTGAGTTCATTGCCCGCGTCAATTTTCCGGTCTTCACATCGGCCTATGAAAGTCGCTCTTATTTTCTCCCACAGCACTTTCGCGTTGTCTTCCGCCGCGAATTGCAATGCTTGTTCGTCGGAGAGCGATAGTTTAATAAAATATACGGCATCTAAATTTTTTGACTGCCATTCCATGTCATCCTTACGGTTAAGGTCTTCAGGTTTTTCATTTAAGATTACAGAGTCTAATCTCTTTAGGCTAAGGGCAGCTTTCATCTTAAGCTCCCAAATAAAATAGTTCGTTCCGTTCAAATCGGGAATCGTTATTTTATCCATTGTAGGTAGAAAGCTTTAAACGTTCACAAAGTCAACTAACACGTCACACAGACTAACCACACTCTGCTACCACTTGTTGTTCTTTTGTGAAATTACGTCCACTCAGGTATCTCTGGACAGCACATTTATTTATATACAAATACAATAAATAACGATCACGGAAACAGCACACAGCAAGTCTGACCAAAAGCACACAGCGACCGTCAGCTAGTGAACCCCGTAGAAGGAATGCGTGGGATTGAAGCGGGAAAAACTCGTATGGGCGGGTCACGCAGTTATCCTTCCGCCAGAAAAAATAGTTCACTCGCTTCACCCCAACACTTTTCTTAAATTAAATAATATCAATTAAGAAAGGAGTATAAAATTCCAAAAGGTCTTCAATCATGTATATATGGTTATCGTGGCATTTACAAGCAACTATAACCACCCGACCTTGGTCCCAAAAACTTATCTCTTACTTTATATTGCCAAAAAATAAATCAATTGAAATTGTACCTTTAAGTGTGTGTGACGAAAGGTATTTTGAACTTATTCATTACAGGACGTTGGATTACGGTGAGTAGCAATGAGAGAGAGAATTATATATGTGAATTTTTTTTTGAAAATTTATTCGTGTATACAATGTGAAACTATGCGTTTTTAAAATGTTTCTATGTGTAATATTTAATTATTTATTTTGTTACGGATTTGCTCATACATAAATTTCGTAAATAATTGGCATATTTTATAAATGCGACTTTTTTTTATGCGTTCCATGTCCACAGCATAAAAAAATTCTGTTGTATTCCCACAAATTAGTTTGTTTTATGTAAGAATTAATGAACTTTTTGAATATTTCTGTGCGTTTATTTTTATACGGTCCCTATCTACCACACAACAACAGGTTCAAGTGTATAATAAAAAATAATCGAAGTCGTTCACGAAAGATAGTACCGTAAAATCCGACTTTAACGGAAGAAAAAAAAATCGAAATTTATGGGGGTGCGTTGTACGCCTGGTATAAATATGAGAGCTTTAAAAATAAAATAAAATAAAAAAAGACCGTAGAAAAAATAGACTTCTACATAGATCTAAATACTGTTTACTTAAAAGAAATGACATTCATTATAAAATTACAGGTTTGCAGTTCTAAAAGTATACTCTTTTTTTTCTAATGCTCGGAATAATACCTCAAAACAAAATGACATCAAAACATAAGAACATTGTGCACGTAAATTTCAGGTGCCTTCGTAAAAAAGCGGGTGCGCGTTACACAGCAAATATACCTAAATATTAAAAATATTAGGTGCGTGTTATACAGCAGTGCGTGTTATACGCCTGATTTTACCGGAGTCTTTGACAGCAGATGTTATCTTTTCTTGCACTTCTGCTACATCACACAATGAAGGGCCTACAAACCTTGGTCTAATGTAAAACATCAAGTTTTCGGATAACACATAAAATGTAACAAGTGCTGATTATATAGTCATGTGGTAAAAATTCGATTATCAGACTGTTGTAAGTCGTGTATCCAAGATTTCATTCATAGAACATCTATAAAATATGCATATAAAACTTGAATTGCTTGTGTATTCTTTCAAATGTTACTTTTTGCTATTTCTGATTTTGCTTTCTTTTGTTTGTCTGTTGTTGTTTTTTTACTTCAGTGCTTCAATGACCCGGGGGAATTGTGAATAACCCTGTGCATAGGTAATGAGCAATTGGTTATCAAAATAATGGAAATACCTTAGCTCAGCGTTTCTCAAACTGTGGGGCGCGCCCCCCAAAGAGGTCGTGATAATCCTACGAAGGGGGCGCGAGCATATTGAAAAGTCGAAAAAAAAGATTTTAAAAATTATAAATTTACTGAAAGATAACAAAACAAATACATTCTGATGCAATAAAAAATAAAATACACATTTACTATGTTATAATATACCGTAAATTCCAGTGTTTAACCCACAACTATGTCTTAGAGCTAAAATTTTTAATTTTTAGGTATATTCGCTGTATACCGCGCACTCTCTGTTTTTACGAAGAAACCTAAAATGTACATAAAATCGAACCTGTTTTTGTGCATTCTTTTTTTGTGCGATTTTATTTTTGTGCTATTTTTTACATGCGATAATTTTTTTATGCGGTGTGTGAATTTCAATGGCTTTGGTGCCACTGTAATGTTTTTCATCTGTTTATTAGTGGAGTAACGGGGAATGTTAGGACCCCTCTCTCCCCCCTGAAAGTCAAGTTTCGCCTTTAATATTTTATAAATTGGATAAATACGTATTTAGCGTTAGAGTCAAGCCTTGGGCTCCTAGAGTCCCGTTGCGGCCGGCCACGCGAGGAGGCAATGGCTTTGGCTCCACTGTAATATGTTTTCTATCTATTTACCAGTGGTGTAACGGGAATGTTAGGAGCCTCCCCCCTGAAAGGTTTTGCCTTTAACATTTTATAAATTCGGTAAATACGTATTTAGCGTAAGTCAGGCCTTGGGCCCCTAGAGTCCTCCCCCTCCCTCCATGATGCGGGGTTGTACGTTACGCCACTGAAATGTAGACACTTCAAGACGCTCTGTTCATTTGTTATAAACAGTCTCCGAACAATGCGCATTCAATTGCTTTCTCTCAACGCTCCAGCAGCCCGCGCTTGATTGAAGACGAAACTTTCAATGACAGTGACATTATCAATAATTTGATAAATTATGAAGACGGACAAGAAGCCAGATTCTTTGAGAGCTGATAAAAATATGCAGGGATGCAGCTTTCCAATAAATTGGAAAAGCATTTTCTTAAAATAAATACCAGTTAAGAAAGGAGAATAAAATTCCAAAAAGGGCTTTAATCATCTATAGTTGGTTATCGTGACATTTACAGGCAACTGTGATCACCCGTCCTTCGTCACAAAATTTTATCTCTTATTTTATGTTGCCAAAGAATAAATCAACTGAAATTGCACCTTCAAGTGATGATAGCGCGATTTTGAACTTATTCATTACAGGACTTTGGATTACGATAAGTAGCGATGAATTATGTATTCGTATTTTAAAGATTTATCGGTATATACAATAAGAAGCTATATGTTTTAAAATGTTTCCATGTGTAATATTTAATTATTTATTTTGTTATAGAGGTACTCTTACATAAATTTCGCAAATAATTGGCATATTTTATAAATGCGATTTTTTTTATGTGGTCCCTATCCATCGCATAAAAAAATTTTTTGTAGTTTTTCCACGAATTAGTTTGTTATATGTAAGAATTTATGAAATTTTTGATTATTTTATTGTGCGATTTTTTTTATGCGGTCCCTTTCTAACGCACAAAAACAGGTTTAACTCTATACCATGCTCTTATGTTTTTAAGACATTTATTCGAGGTATTATCCCAGGCTTTTAAGAAAATAGTATACTTCTAGAAATACAACCATTTAAGTTTATAAGTATAATGTTATTTATTTTAAATTTACAGTATTTCGATCTATGTAGAAGTTTAATTATTTTCTATGCTCATCTTTTTTCTTTTTTTTTTTCATTTTTAAAGCTCTGATTTTTATACTCAACGTATAACACGCACCCGTAAAATTCGATCTTATTTTTTGTATCGAAAGTGTGTGTTATACGCCTGAGTTTATGGATCTTATCAATGTTTTAGTAATTTACTATGTGTTTGATAACTAATCTCTCAATACTAAGTTGAGAACATGTTTAATAATTACTAGTGACTACCATGGGCTTGTCATATGCAGTAATATACTCACAGTTTTTAATACTTATCTTGATTACCCGTACAGTTTATGATTAAAATCATTTTGTAGCTTTAACGTCAAAGTACATTATTATTTCATTCAATACAATTGTGAAAATTGTGATTGAAATTTGGGTCACCAATATTGAAAGTTTCAGAAGCACTACCTTAGATTCATAAAGAATCCTTTATTAGTATGGAATAGGACCACTTTTGGCATGTAATTCAGAATGGATTCACCTAGGAATCTATTCATACTAATGCTAAATACTGTTTAGAGGAATATTGTACCATTCTTCATGGAGATATTGAGAAAATTCTGGGAGAGATCTCGAGGGAGGATATAGATTACATATTGAATGTTCTGAAATAGGCCCTAACGGCTCAATTATATTCAACTCGGAGGACTGTGCGGGGTTAAACTTTATACTCGTGTTCATCAATCCATGATTGGATTAGTCCCATTGCATGGATAGGAGCTTTATCATTCTTGAAAATCCCTTCACCTGCAGGAAACAAAATTTGCATCGTAGGATGAACTTCATCAGCTAAAATTTCTCTATATTTCTCCACAGTTATCCTTTCTTTCACGGATACGTTTGGTCCAGTTGAAAACCATGACACGGCTACCTATATGTTTTCAGATCCACCTCCATAATTGACAGTTCGGAGGAGACTATCACTGTCCTACACTTGTGGAGGTGTCCTCCAAACGTGAATCGGTCCTGTTGATGAGAAAAGTGTTGCTGCTCTGCCGTAACTGTTCTCTTTATGATGTCTTCTAAATGTTATCATTAACAGTGGAGAATCCAGATATTGGCTGAGATCTGCGGTCATATTTGATGAATTTGTTCACGTTTTAGACATTACAATCTGCTTCAGTACCGGTCGTTCTCTTTCTCTGAACTTCTATTTCAGTCCACTATTTTGCTTTTCCGAACATAGTGTATGTATGCTAGAAGAGTTGAGATGTTTCGATCACACTAGCTCCAGCTAGACGGGCGCCCACAATTTTGAATTTCAGACTTCAGTTTGATATATATATAATCTGGTAGCTATTACTATATTTTAATGCGTACGAAGCAAATTAAAAATGTCGCTTTTATTTACAGATCTTTCCATTTCTTTTTGATAACCTCCTGTATGAAGATAGAGAAAAGAGTCGCTTGAATGTTCTTTTTATGTATGTGTAACGCAATGCAACTTAATTTTAAGTATAAAATGCTCAAAAATATTTAATAAAAGTTGTGTGCCTAAGAGTATAGAAAACAATATTTGACTAGAATAACATAATAGTTAGAATGGTGCATGTGATGTTGTTTTTTTATGTGTAACTTTTTAAATTGTCGAACAATTTCCTCGCTATTTCATGAATTGAAAAAAATTTTCAGATGAATGAATGAAAAAAGTTTGTAACTTTTGATTGGAGTTACACCAAACTGAATCATTGTGTTAGAAAGAAGGAAAAATGAAATTTCATATAGATGCCTGGCCCTCGTTTCCAAAAAAATAAATAAAAGAATCTGAAAATGTCTTCTTTTTATTGTGAAATTTTAAGGGTCGATTTAAACTAGACAGGTCTCAGGCACAGTTTTTACGAGCTCACAATAAAAATACAAGTTTACAAATGTTCAATTTAGAAAGTTTTAAAATGAAAGGAGTACATTCAGAAAATTGAATAATTTTTAATAAAGAATCATCGGAAAATTCTAAATCCTTTATTCCAAAACTTATCTGATGCTTGGATTTTGAGAAGTAATGAAGATGGCACTAAAGATTTCTACAATAATAGATATTACTAACAAAAAATTTTTATTACAAATGATTTTTTTATTAATATGTAATTTTGTGTACAATATCTTCAAGATTTTTGTTTAAAAAAAATGTTATATATATATATATATATTTTGTAATCTCTGTTTGTGTATTTGCCCCAACAATAACAGTGGGCAATTATTCTGTGTGTGTGTGTTTTAGTTAATTCTTAGATGTGGAGTGAAGAGAGAGACTTCTACATGATTATTGAAAATTAATATTAACATATTTTAAAAATCCATTTTCCTTAATATGAATGATAATGACATTTCTCAAAATGCTTGTTAGATTTTTAACAAAATTGGAATAAATATTTCGGAATGCCTTGCGCAAAAATATTGAATTATTTGCAGAAAATCCAAAACATGTTTTTGCTAATGAATTTTATAAAATTATTTATACAAATATTCCAGCATGTTTAAAATTCCCTGAAAAACAGAAAAATAACGCAATCTTAAACGAGCTTAGATATATAGGAATATATTTTACTATGACAACACACAGCATCTTAGATATAAGCGGAACATTTTATCGGTTACCCTCGGTATTCGTTCTGAGGACGAAATATTAAACTACTTCTCAACGACTATAATCCAGATTTCCCCTCAAAGCCCATGTGTCTCAGATCCGCAGATAAAGGCAGGCAATACGTCATCTTCCAAAAGGACACTAGCAAAAACAGTTATATATCTATCTATACATTGACGTATACTAGAGATTTCCGCTCCATTGCGGGAGAAATGCCCTTCACTTTTGATATCAATGCACCCGCATTCCTGGAGTTTGCTACATTTTGATTTATCGCGCAACTAGTGTCAAGGAAATGGCGCGCCCACACATTCCAACAGGAACGATGAACACCATCACTAGACTGAGGGAGGAAGGGTTGGAGTACAAATTAACTTTTGAGTTGGATCGAAGATCTGGAAATGGAATGTTGTATCTGTAGCAAGGTTATATATAATTTTTCCTTTTTTTTTTTTCTGAAAAATAAATATTTTCTCGTACATAACTATAAGGAAATTTTATGCCTTTGATTTTCTAGACAAGAGTTTAGGTGCATTAGAGAAATTTAAGATATGCCAGTTATATTGATTGATAATTCTGTGAAAAAACGTGATTACCAAAGAACTTTATGATGAACCTCAACTTTTAGAAATCCTTCACTGAGTACTTCAGATGAAGATAGTTAAATATCGTTCTTTTCAAACTCTTCTAATCCGGAAGTCGTGGAATAGGTAATAAATGCACACAAGTTAAATGTAGAGAGTTAAGGTATCCGACTATGTTCGGAACCCTGATTTTGCAACAGAGTATAAATGGATAATATTTATGATATTTAGTGTCACTTAGATTAGAAAATGTATATAAAATTGTTTGAAGAATAGTATTACAGTAAAAAAGTATTTAAGTGCAATTTTTTGACAAAAAAGGAACATAGAATGAGCCATTTATAAAATATTCTCCTTTTGTGTGAAAGATGCTGCTATTATAATAATATTTTGCCTCTATATAGCTCAGACTTCTTTACAGAGGCTCAATTAGAATTTTTGAAATACATAACTTAGAAGTGTGTTTATTCATGTTTTACGACAACAGAGGGGAGAAATTTTAAGAAAAAAACGCCAATAATTATTTCAATGATTTGTAACTCTGAAAATAATGTGAATTTTTCAAAAATCATACCTCTGTACAGAGGTCTGAGCTATATACAGGCAAAATATTATTATAATAGAAACATTTTTTACAAAAGGAGAATATTTTGAAAAAAGGTTATTCTAAGTTTATTTTTTGACGAAATATTGTATTTAAATAATTTTTGTTTGTCAAAATGTCCTTAAAATAATTTTATACATGTATTCTAATCTAAGTGACACCAAATATCATTAAAATTATCCATGTATGCACTTTTTAAAATCACAGTTCCGAACGTAGTCGGATACCTTAAAGGTACTAAATAAAAATATAACAAAAGACATAAATTCATTGAAAACAATGCTGTAGGATTTGGAATTTTATATTCATAGTTATAAACGAAACAATATCAAATGTGCCGGCTGGGTGACGCAGTTGATTAGGTGCTGCTCTTGCATGCTCAAGTTTACGGGCTGGACCCCAATCCGAGCAGGTGGATTTTCCTGAATCAAAAACCAACAGTCTCCATGTCATATGATTATATAGCAATTAAAATCCCTAGAGTCCATGTTTCACTTGGATGCCCTCGGCAAAATTAAGTTCCTAGAACATTGTTGCATCATCAGAGCTCCTGTGCTTCTCTCTGGGAAGAAAACTGGAAGCCAAAATTTCATTTCGGCAATTGGTATCCACCTATATGATACCCCACATAAAGGTGATACAAACTCCAGGGGAATATAGTAGATCGGGGATGGTAATTAACAATCAACAGCCGCAATTAAAAGAAAACAAATATCAGTAATATATAATTTCTGATAAAACATATTAACCTCTTGAAACTCACTAAAATAATTATCAAAAATTTGTGAAATTTAACTTACAATTCTTTGACAGACATAAACTACAGTAATTTTGATACTAGAAATCCACAATATTTCCATTCGTCATGGAATACAAAAATGTCAAAATTAAAATAGTATCATATTAATCTTTCAGTTCATATTTATTCATCAACGTTCCTCATTTCTCGTTACTTTTCTCATAAATAACAATGACATCAAATAAATAGAAAGGAATTGAAAAAATGCTGTTTACAACCCCCAACTTTGAAAAAAAGGTTGAATTTAATGAGCCAACGATGAAACGATTGAGTTCTCCAGAAGTTAACTTAAATATGCTTTCATATTCATTTTACCCTATAATGCACCTCAGAGTTTTCATGAATTTTAATTTTAATTTACAAGTAACCATTGTAACATTATAGGTGTCACTAATATTGCAATATATTGTTACGTTGATCGGGGTTCGAGGATTTTATGCGGATCAGTCGCAAAGAACAAGACAGTTCTTTAAGAACGATGAGAATTTACTGTAGAAAATCCAATCCCTTAAATGCAGCACCCAACAGGAATATTCACAAAATAAATCTCAGAAGGTCTTCACACCCTCAACAGCACTCAGCTAAAGCTCTCGAGGGGGGGGGGGGTTTAAAACACACGTATATAAAAGATTATTCACAAGAAATCAATCGCTCAACAGCCGAAGTAATCACTATTCGCCTCGCCAATCAGAGCAATACCAACAGATCGCTAGTCAAAACCAGACTAATTGACTTTCGGTGAGAATCTCTCTATTTACATCCTTCGCGGATATTTCGAGAAGACCCGCTTGCTTCATAGATCTTGAAATCAGTGGGTTTCTCTACTAATTTCTAGAAGAATCCAGAGGGTCCCGAATTCGCCAAAAATGGTCACCAACATGATCGCCAAGTCACCAAAATGGTCACAAAAGTTGCCAAATTATTCGCCAAATTGGTCGCTAAAAATGACGCCAGCTTTGCTCTATCGCCAAGTTCCCGTTGAATTACCTTTATAACGTAAGGGACAGCTTTGCTTGTGAATATTACAATTTTAACGTAAATTAAATCTAATTTAGAGTAAGATATATAAAGGCGTTACACATCCAAATACAAATTATTAAACACTATGTTACACAAAATTCGTAACAATATTCTACTCACAAAAGTTAAAACAAAAGCATTCTAATAATTTAAAGCTTCAATTAGTGAATAAAATTTTCATGTTTCCATTTATAAATATTTAACAAAAGAAGTTATTTTAATATATATACCTTTTTAAAGAAGAGTTACACTTACTTTCGTTTAATTTTTTTCTTTGCAATTGAAAGATTATACTCATTTATGGAACACAAATACATAAATTTTTAATTTTAACAATATGATCTTCAAAGTAAACATAATTTATTTAAAAATATTCATGTAACAATTAATTATATATAAAAATACCAAATCGCTAATTCGCTTCACAAATTTTTTGATACAGTTACAGAACAAAGATACCCAGAAAGGAATGTTGTTTACTTGCATGAAGTTGTTTTCGATGATACTTGCTGATGCAGCAGCAACAACAAGCGAGTCAAGATAATGAAGGACACAACTTTTCCTTTTTCAATCCAAAATACTTATTTCATACATTTATACGAAAAAGGTTTCCAGGGATTAATGATATAGTTTCTTAATCCGAGCACACTAATTAGTTAGAACTGTTAGACGCCATACTGTTTTAGTTCGACACAAAATTTGACAACGACAACTTTTTCAAAATAAAAAGTTGCATTTAAATTTGTATCCCCTTTGAACGTTCAAATAAAAAGAATTGATTATCATGCAAGGAAAACTGGAGTGCTAGAGGCCAAATTAATTAAAGAAAATTCGTCTCCAAGGAATTGAATATGAGATCCATTACAACAATAAACGTACACACGTCGTAAACAATAATAACGCGGTCGTAAACAATAATAACGCGGTCGTAAACAATAATGGTCATGTGAAAATAAATCACTAATACTTAATTAAACGATGACTAGCATATTTTTGAAATTGTGGAAAAGTGGCACTACATCTCTTCCATTAGGAATACTGTATCCTCAAATTTCACTATTTCACTCAGATCTTTTTACTAATGTGATACAACACAGCAATGTTGTTAATCACAGTCATAAATAGATCAAAAGTCTTTGCATATTTAGTTACATATAACATAGTTTCTTTGAATCAGAATGTGATAACATGATTACCGAATTCTAACTCTTCAAGAAAGGAAAAATGTTACATACTACCACAGGTAAATTACTAAAAAGATGTCCCATTTAGGTAAGATTTGAAACTTTTCTTTTTTTTACAACATGACTTAATTTCAAAAACTTCAATCTTAAGTGTGTCACTCAAACGAAGAAATACGTTAAAAAACAAAACGGAAAACATTTTTCTAACATTGACGGATTAATGGAGTGTTTACCTTTAATAAGAATGCATGTTCTATATCCTATAAAAAGAGATCCCTTGGTAAGTTCAGAATAATTAGTTTTTTTCTTACACTGCTTCAAAAATCGTTTGGGGCACAGAATGATTACATTTTCGATTGGTTTAAGATATCTAGAATTGGTCGAGAAGTTAGAAGCAAACACTTAATTCATTTAAGATATCCGACTACTTTCGGAACCCTAATTTGCAAAAGAGTGCACACAAACGACTTGTTTTAATATTTATTGACACTTAGATTAGAATACACATATAAAATTGCTTCAAGAATATTATTATAATAAAAGATTATTTAAATGAAATTTTTGGACAAAAAATGAACATATAATTACCTATTTTCAATATATCCTCCTTTTATAAAAAAATTCTTCTATAATAATGCTATTGTGACTATATATAGCTTTTCCTGAACTAGGATTTTTGAAAAATTAACATTTTTTTTAGAGTTAATACCAATTGCAATAATTATGGGTGTGTTTTTTTCCTGTTAACATTTTTCCACTCTGATGTATTCAAGTATGGATAAATCCACTTCTAAGCTATATGTTCATAAATACTAGCCCAAGTTCTGTACAGAGGTCTGAGCTATACGAGGGTGGTCTGAAAAGTTTCCGACCTAACAAAGATACAAGACATTTTTTCTGAGTTTTTTTTTTCTATTTTTCAACATAGTCTTCTTGTAACTCTACACACTTCTCCCAGCGATGCTCCCACGGTACAGCGATGCTCCCAACTAGTACACGGCGTTTTTCTTTGCAAAACAATTGTTCACGAAAGTGATTGACTCTTCATTTGACGAAAATCTCTGTCCTCCGAGTGCAATTTTTAGATGAGTTAACAAAAATAAGTCGCTTGGTTCTAGATCTGGTGAGTAAGGTGGATGCATTTGGCTGTTGGTCAAGCAGTTGAAACCGTAATTCGTGGATTTTTGCCATGGCAACCATTGAGGTGTGAGACGGTGCGTTGTCTTGGTGAAACAGGATTTTCTTTTTCATTAAATGTGGCCGTTTTCTGTATGTTCTGCCTTCAGTTTGTTAAGTAATGATGCGTAGTATGCTCCTGTAATGGTTTTCCTTTTTGAAGATAATCGATTAAAATAACTCCATGACTATCCCAAAAATCAGTCGTCGCCACTTTCCCAAAACTGATTTTGCATTTTATGGAGCCGGTCCCCCCTTTGCAGTTCGCTGTTTGGACTGTATTTTTTTGTTTCGGGCGTATAATGGTGTATCCAAGTTTCATCTACAGTAATTAATCGGTGCCAAAACTCGAATTTATTGCGCCTAAACTTTGCCAACAGAGCATTGGAAATGTTCATTCGAACACGTTTTTGGTCTAGCATGAACAAACGCAGGACAGAACGAAGGAACAGCTTTCTCATGCCTAAATGTTAAATTAATATGTGACAAACACGTTCTTGTTCATAAACTGCTATCTCTCTCACTTTAATTCTGCGGTTGTCTAGCACTATTTGGTGAACTTTGGTAATGTTTTCGTCGTTAGCTGCAGTATTTGGACATCCCGAACGTACATCGTCTCCCAAGCTCTGGCTGCCAAGTTTAAATTCAGCTGCCTAAAATTTTACTGTGGTAAATGATGGTACAGAGTCCCTATACACAGAATCAAACTCATCTTTCATTTTTGTGGGCGTATTGCTTTCCAAAAACAAATATTTAATGATAGCTCGATATTCAATTTTGTCCATTTTCACAAAAACACTTATATCAGCTCAATCAAACGACTGTTATATATCAACTGAGTGTCCAAAATGGCTGAAACTTTGGTGAGTAACTGTCAACAGATGAAGAACGAAATTCACTAGCTTTTATTGACTAGTGCTACCATGATGAATTCCATGATTTTTTAAATGATCAGGAATATAGCGAGGACATCATTGAATGTCAAAAATACTCAGAAAATGCATATTTGCGGTTGTTTAATTCTAAAAAGAAAGCTAATACTCAAGCCCAAATTGGCCTTGTTGAAACATTGGCAGCTCGCGAACATCAGGCAGTTTAAATAATGCTGCCCCGCTGAATGTTACAGTAAAGTTACCCAGAGTAAAAAGATAAATACCTTTTATATGGCAAATTGAATTATTTCAAAGTTTATGGGAGAGTTTTGAAAACTGCATAGATAAAATAGGAAGTTTATCGCAAATTGGCAAACATGTGTTTTTACTGGATAACTTAGATGCAGAAGCAAAAAGATTAGTTGATGGGACTAGTATAACCACAGATACATGCACAATGACAAAATAGATATTAAAATCAAAATATGGCAATAAAGACAAAATAGTACAGGCTCATCTTGATTATTTGGAAAATCTAACACCTATCAAGTATCCTCCATCAGCATTTAATGAGTTGTATATTGATTATAATAGTTCTTTTGGGCCCGAATTATTTTTATCTTAGAAGATTAAATTCTTCTTGTTATTAATACTATATTGACCCCAATGACTAGAAAAAATAATAAAACAATTCCCGTTCCCACCCCCCAGAAAGTAGACGGTACCCGCATGATCATCGTGCGGGTTGGGCTTTATCTGTGAAACAGGTCACCTCTGAAAATTTACTTTTCAGCTCTTAGTTGATATAAGAAGCAATTTTAATTCAATTCAAACTGTTACAAATAAGGAAATTATTGAAGCATATAATTAATTCTTTTATTTACTTATTGTTTACTTACTGTGAAAATTTTAAAACATGTTTTTTTTTTTAAAAGTTTAAATAAACAGTGCATTTTTCAAAACATGTTTTGAACTGCTTTCATAGTTTTCAAATCTGTACTTGCGAGGCATTAAAATGTCATCAACACATCGAAAATGGGTATATATATCAAGCCCTTTATCCTGGAATGGCCAGGATAAAAGCCACGACATGTGTAGCAGGTGGCTTATAATATTTCGTCCTTTTTGTGAGTGGAAATACAACACTGTTATCTTCATCATTAGTTAAAATACTTTTGTTAGTAGGTGGAGAGGCTGCTAACACGTTCAACTATCTCTAACTTGAATTTTAAACGATCCACTTTGATTCTTGTAGGAATTTTATTTGACATTACGTCTTGTTTTCACAGAAACCAAGAATTTGCAAAAGTTAAAACAATGAAATGAATGGGCTCAAGAAACTTTTACAGCAAATAATTATCCAAAAATATTTTTCCATTTCAAATATTTTCATGTTTTCCTTATTGCTATCATCTGAACTTGATTCTCTTTCCAGTATACGTGATTCATATGTTTTGTTAGCAGCATTGTCATCATCCGAGAGATTACTAAATTATGTGATCTAAGAGTTCAATCTGATTTATTCATCAATTGCAAAGTTTCTTCTTGTATGAGAATTATCTCTTCTCTTTTGAGACACCTGAAAAAGCTTTTGGTTAAAGATTAGCACCGTATTCTATGAACAATATAATAAAATGTATGAAAAAATTTTATTATTGAAAAAAAATATTTAAGCTACAACATACAAACTCTAAGAAAAAATATATGGATGCAAATATCTACATAAACTATGAAAATGCCATACCCAATGTAAGGGTTCAAAATAAAAACCGCCTGTTACAGGGGACGGTTAGTCCCAACCCCTTTGAAGTGTGGAATGTAAAGATTCACTATGTGGTCGAAGGACGCAGCTGGACATGGGACGGAAATTCTTTTTTCCCTTTTGGGGTTTGAAAAAGAGGCATTTTATGGCTGGGGACGAAGGAATGAAGTCATGTCATGAGCGTTTTTGTTAATTTAAGTGTTTTTCTTTAAATATTTTTTTTCTTAAAACAAACTCTAATATTTAAATTTTAGACCTCATGTCCTTAATTTTGTTCCGTGCCCATTGTTTAGAATCAAACCTTAGTGGCGCAACCGGTAGTAATCAAACCTTAGTGACGCAACCGGTAGTAATCAAACCTTATAGGCGCAAACCTTACCGGGTCCTTACTATTCGAGGAGTTGTGGATTACCGCGGGAAATGAATCAGGTAAGAGTTTTTGCTTGCAACTCCCTGTAATGCAAAATCCTCCCTGTAATGTTCTGAAATTATACTGTTCTATACCCTTTTTATTATGAGATTTTTAATTTTATTTTTGTATACGTCAGTGTACATTTTTTTCTTTTTCCTCTGCATATCCATGCAGTTGTAAATATGTGAATGCCAGTTCAATTTTGAATTATTATACATCAGTATATATTTTATTATTTTTGTTCCACATCAATGGAAAGTAAGTTTTAGAACATCAGTTCTAAAAATTCGGGAAAGCTTCAAAATCATTAATTCCTCAGTATACTATTCTATTGCATATCCATGCAGTCATAAAATTTTGAACGCCAGTTCAAATTTCAATTGTTATATATCAGTATAGTTTTTTATTATTTCTTGTTCCATATCAATGGAAACAGTTTTAGAACGTCAGTTCTAAAAACCAGAAAAGTTAAAAATCGTTTACTCCTTTGTGTATTTAATTGCATATCCATGCAATTGTAAGATTTTTTGAACGCCAGTTCAATTTGAAATTATTATACATCAGTATATAATTTATTATTTTTACTAGTCAGGGTTAGAATATCAGTTCCAAAAAGTCAGAAAAACGTTGTGATTGTTATTTCCTGCATTAAGGAAATTTGTGTTGCACTCAGACAGGCATAGTTTCGAACATCTGCTCATGATTTATATGTGCATTTAAAAAAAAAAAAATTATACAATTTTATATAAGATAGTTGTTGATCAGTAACTACCAAGATTACTTATTGAATGTTATGAGTATTTTTGAAAACTCTCATTAAGCTGTATATTCCAAGTTGCCGTAATTTAATACATATAATTTGTTAATTTTATTCATATTTTGATGCATTAAGCAATATATATCGGTAAAATATACTGGTTATATGAAACAGTTTGTATAATTGAAAATTAATGTGAAAGATTGTATTTTTTTATATTTTATTTATTTTTTTAATGTACAGTAATAAATTCACGTCAGTGAATAACAATTGGGTTTATTACAAAATTAATGATAAATAATAATACTTATTTCATGTCAATGAAATTATTTTGTGGTTATGCACGCATGGTATTTTTTGTATTTATGTGAAAAAAAATATTATCAGTTTAAATTGGAGAAAAACTACCGAATATGTTTTGCAGTGTTCTATATTCCACCCAGGAATAGATCAAGTTGTGCATATCAGTAATATTTTAAGTGTTTATTAAGTGTGTATCACTAATATGTTAAGTGAGATTATTAAGTGATGTAATCAGTAATATATTAAGTAATTATTTTATTAGTTTATTTAAGTTCGCTTGGTATATTGTGAAATATATGACTATTACTCGTATTTTGAATTCCTCCTGATTCATTGAATGTCAAGTTAGTATAGCGGATGTTAGTTTTTGTGTGCTTTAATGAAAGATATATATTTGTGGTATATAATTTTTGCAATCCATTTTAGTGTTGTTTTCGTTTGATTATTTGTTTTAGTTTCGGTATATTGAAAAGAAAAATTCAAATGGCATTTTCTGAGAAAGCTGAAAAGCAGGATTTAATTTCGTTGGCTGAGGATTTGGGTCTGAGGGTATCAGATAAAATGACGACTATAGATTTAAAAAATAACATAATTGGTAGCAAAGATTGTGAAGAAGAGTTCGTTAAATCTTATTTATCCGTTATTTCAGAGGAACGCGTTGAAAAGTAAGAAGAGGCAAAATCGCCTGGCAACACGCAATCAAACAGCAGCGAGAACAACACGAGTTCGAGTTAGAAATGTTGCGCTTGGAATCAGAATTGCATACACTGCGGTTAGAAACCGGAAGTATTAGGTCTAATGTTGGGCGGGCGAGTTATGCAGAAGATCTTAAAAAGACATCTTCAAATTACCGAATTAGTATCGTGAGGGCCGAGGAACCTCTGAGGGAAACATCTCCTGCAGTTTTGATGGCTGAAGCTACGATACCAGTAACTACTCCTATCAAGGAAGAAAAGAAAGTAGATGATTCAAGGGCTATTCACTTCAAGGATGAACAAGAAATTATGAATGCTGCCATAGACACAGGTGCCCAGATACCTATGGTAAGAGCAGACATTGTCGAAGGACAAAGCGTCGATAATAGAGGGACAATTCAAATTACGTCTGCATTTTGGGAGCATGACATAGCTGATTTTGAGAAGTTCCAACATGAAAAACAATGACCTTAGGAACAGTATTGTGCCTATCTCCAAAACTTTGGTTAACGACATGTCAATCTGTTCTTCTGATTATGAGGGGTTAATAGAAAACTCGCAATTGGTTCGCAATCCTGTGATACTTCGAGAATCTTTAAAGAAAGAAGAAATTATTAATTCAACAGATTCAAAATCAGTTTGCAGCCAAGAAGTCGTCATTGATCTACGCCCTGAGACTTACACACAGTCTTTATAGAAGAGTACAAACGAAAATTTGACTGCAGTGGAAATTAATACATCAAATGGCCTAACAAATGAACAAAGTTTAAAGAAAAACGGGAAAAATGTACTTCTTTCTGTTGATTCATTGAATTCTGAGAATAATTTTATTCTGAGTGGAAGTGTTGTAGAATGCTGAAAATCTAATGTAATCGCCATGCTAAATGACAGTGACGAACACGTGAAAAATCAGTTTCAAACTTTTGAAATTACTGCAATTTTGCCTAATATTGTAATTACATTGAAGCAACGTGGAAATGATACTGACTAAGTAATCATTCGAAAATCCCTTACTTTTGTCGATGGTGTAAGAGTTATTTGTACTATGGGGACAAAACCAATATGGGATATGGATTCCCTTGTGAAAATAATGTGTATTATGCCAGAGGTAAATGTTACAAAGAGTGAGGTTGCCTTAACTTTTGTGGATTTAAAAATGGAATCTTGTATAGTAATCGGTGTGGTTTGTCCTGTAAAGAATGTATTTCTAATTGTTTTGACTCAACCTTGGTGCAATGTTTTTATGATCTCATAATATGCATTGTTAATTTGGAGTTGAAAACAGGATTGAAGGTACTTAAGGTTCGTGTGGTTATTTTGTGGACAATAACATGAATAGGTTGTCCTTTGTCTGGGATAAATCTAAAGTCAACGTTATTGCGTTCGAAAGCTCCAACGGGTATGCATCCCACCCGTCGTCACCAACTGATGTCTAACGCTTTGCGAAAAGCAAACGAATGAAGCATGCTGATCAAGATGACTCATTGCCAAGCTTAGCAATTGAAATTCTAATTGGTGCAGATCTCTATTAGAACGTCATGCATTCTGATGTTCCACTCAAGCTGTCGGATTCTATGATCTTGATCCCATCAAGTTTAGTATGGATACTTAGTGGGTCTTGATCACAGGAAACGGTTTCATTCAATCCTACATTTCATATTAATGTGGATACTTCAACTCAAGAATTGGGCAATGTGGTGTGAAACTTTTGGAACTCCAAGAAAGCACTGACATACAACCAATACAGGAGAATTTAAAATTAAGAGCACACACAAAGCCGAACATTTGACGAACTTTCATCAATCTTTCAAAATCATTGATGATAGACGAGTTATTTACCTTGGAAAACAGAAGTAAGACTTCCTTTGCACAATTATGATACCACAATCCAACGTTTTAATTCTTGGACATGAATAATACATGCAAATACAGAATTTAAAGAAACGTATGCTAAACAGATGTAAAATTACATTGATAAAAAACAAGTCGAAGTCGTCTGAAAAGAGACACAAAATGAAGTGCGCTTATTTTACTTATCCGTAACGCTGAAAACAGATCGCAAATAAAGATATCAAATGGCGTATAGTTTTAATGGTTCCTCTCACTCTGCTGGTCATCCATTTTTGAACAATGCTGTGGAAGCCGGACTATATCTTCTACCTGACGTCTTGGCCATGTTATTAAGATTTCCACTTTCTAAAATAGCAATTACTAGCGATGTAAGCCAGGCATTTCTTCAGCTGATACTAGCAGATGAAGGCAGAGACGAGACACGATTGTTTTGCTACAAGACGGAGTATACTACTGATGGGAAAATTTCTATAGCATATGAAATCGTAAAATACCGGTTCACGCGACTTCCATTCGGACTCGCTTCAAGTCCATTTCTACCATCAGCTTCTCTTCGTGAACTGGTTACAATGTACAAGCAAACATATCCTATTGCAACTAAACACATTGGGAATAATACGCATATAGGTGATTTTGTAATGGGGACATCTACAGATATCAAGAAATGTGTGTGATGCAGCTTGCATCGCATATCAGCATACCATTAGCTAAATGGACGACAATTTCTAAGATGTATGGAATTAAGAAAACGTTCCATTTAGATATATTACTCAAGTCTTAGGTATTAAATGGGATACTGACAAAGATATTTTTCAAATTGATGTGCAGGCTAAGATTGTCAAAGCATCTAAAGAACCAGTAACAAATCGTTTACTACTGAAGCTGATATCAAAGTCTTACGAACCTTTGGGCCTATTCTCTCCACTTATTGTCATTGTGAAGATTTTATTCCAGGATACGTGGCTTGTGACGGGCTTATCACGATTTCACCTAATTATCCTCTAGGGTTTCTTTGGGGCCAGAATGGCAATTCTTTTCAACCAACACGAGAAGAGAAACGTGGATATTCAAATTAGGAATCATATAAGTATTAGAAGTTTAGCGTACGCGGGGTGGCTATGAAAAGAGAATATACGAGGTCTATGTTTTGCCAGTGCTTAAGTTAAAATGAGAGGAAATCCCGAGTTCAAGATTTAAGCTATCCGTACCAGTGCGATCAAATTAAAGGTGGATACCATTCCACAAGGACAAAAGCCACGTCAGTTAGAATCAAGAGAATTGCTGTTTACTCAAGATATAGCGGTAAGACTGTTAAATCAAGTTATTAAGAACTGTGTAGTTACTGAAGATAGAAATAGTCGGTAGAGTTAGATATAGTGGTTGGTTACGAGATTATTTGGTAATACGAATAGTCTGTCTCTTCACTCCAGATTCACTTGAATTGAATAGTATTATTGTATATTGTTTAAGTTCACAGATCTTAATAAAAAGATATTAAGATAAACGATATGGCTGCTTCTTCGTTTCTTCTCACAGATCTCGGTCGTGAGTATAATGTAGACGTGGGGCACCCCCGACAGGGGGACTTACAGGCTTAGTGGAATTAAATGGAATGAATTATTATCGCCAGGTGTAGCACAACAGTAGCACAAGAGGTTAAATTAGTTACAGTGTCTGAAAGATATACACATCCCAAGATAGAATGGGTTTTCTGAAACTTCCAACGTCACCATCCATGTGTTTTGCGATGCTTCTGTGCGTGCCTATGGTGCTTGTTTGTACGCGCTTCTCACGGTTGACACTTTTAATGAGGTTAATGTCATATGTAGTCGAAGTAAACTGGCCCAGTGAAAGGAGTCACTCCTCAGGGACTTGAATTGTTAGCCGCATTACTAGGAACTCGCCTACTTCAATACTTGTTCAGAGCAACGAGCATAAACTCTTACACAGCCTTGCTATGAGAAGATTCAACTATAGCTTTAAGTTGAATACATGGAGGTCCCAAACATTGGAAAACATTTGTTTGCAACAAAACATCAGAAATCCTGCAATACACTATTCTTTCACAATGGCGGCACTGGCCAGGTACAGATACCCCCTGTAGATCATCTTACTCGTGGTATCTTGACATCTCAGCTACCACCTTTGGGATCTTGGTAGCATGGTCCAAAATGGTTAAATCCTAATTCAGAAGCTTGGTTCCCCAAAAATATTATATCACATTCACAGCCTTTAGTTGAAATTGAATTACGGAAAACTGAGTCTCGATCTTTTTATGTTACAACCATGAAACACATCATAGATAAAATTCGTTACATTTCTTACACAAGAACTTCTTTGGGTGACTGCCTGGATTCTATGTTTTGTGTACAATTGTAGATCACAGCTTTGTATCGTTCACGAACTGAATTTTAATGAATAAAGAAGGCTAAAGACTACTGGATACAAACTGTGCCACGTCAATGCTTTTCATCAGAAAGTAGTGCCTTAAAAGAAGGTGGTTCTTTACAAAATAAAAATCCAAAATTTCTTATTTCAATCCCTTTCTCAAAGATGTTTACTTGCGCCTTGGAAGAAGATTAAAATTCTCTGATATTTCTTTTGATACTCAACACATCTTAATACTCGAGGAAAATCACTTTTTGTCCCTCTTTTGATCCATCATGCATTCTTCTCCATCATTTAGATGTGTATTGTTCTCTTCGAGTTACGTTCTGCCTTGATCTTAAGCATAAGGAAAGTTTTTCACCGACACCTATCTTGTAAACTTTTCAAAGCCAAATGTGGAAAGCAAATGGAGGCTCCTCTACCATGTGCTCCACTTACTATCACAGGGATTGTTTTTGCTGGACCGGTAAATATCCGCTGTTTGAAACCAAGAGACACAGCCTACATAACACTACTTGGGCAACAACATGTGCACTGCACATTGAGCTCGCTTCAGATCTCACCATCGACACATTTTTCTTAGCACTACGGCATTTGTTGGTCGTAGAGGACTCCCCCACACAAACTACACAGACAACGTTGCCACCTTACATGCAACAAATAAGGAACTGATCATGTTATGGCAAACTCTATAATCAGTTAAAACTCAACAATATTATGCCCAAAATGGCATAACTTGGCGTTTTATCGCCTCACGAGTGGCTTGGTGAGGAGGCTCGCGGGAGCGCCCGGTAAGTATTTTTAAACAATGTCTGCGAAAGATACTCGGGAGAGCACTTCTAGACGAGGAATGTCTGCCCACAGTCCTCTTTGGAATAGAAGCCGCTCTGAATAGTCGACCATTAGTCAACGAAGAGGAAATAGATGACAGTTCTGCAGCTTTAATACTAGCTCATTTCTTGACTGGACGAACAGAAACGGCCATTCCATCCAGGCTAGAAAATATAAGGCTTAATTAAATCTACAAGTAATGGCAGCACTTACTCGACTGTTTTTGGAAAAAAAAGATCCAAAGAATATCTTTTTCATCTACGATCCTTCCATCAAGGACAGAACCATTAACATCCGAGGTGGGGATATTGTGCTTCTGCAAGAAGACGATTCGACCACGGCACATTTGGAAGAAAGCTAAGGTGATAAACCTACATCAGGGACCTGACGGGAAGATACGATCTTGCGAGCTGAGAAATAATGGAAGAAATGTAACCCACCCTGTACAACTGGTCTTCCCTCTAGAGATCGACCAGGGTGGGGGGATGTTGGGAACAAGATTCAATGTAAAGTTTAACTGCCCCGTTTTGGCCACTGGGGTTACAAGACCTCTGTCAATAAAACCCCAGCCTAAGAAAGACCAAAAAGCCATGTGTATACATTGAAAAATTACCAATAATAAGGTATACATATATATAGATATTAACATTTTAAAGTTAATGATACATATAATTAATATAATAATTTTATTTGCGCTTAATGCTGCTCTTAACATATTTTGGTTAAAAATAATGCTGGTTTAGATAGTATTTTTGGTGTATTACAGCTTATAGTTATATTTTTATTATTATTTTAAGCTTTACAAAGTTAGAGAGATAAACAGTTAACACACACTATACTTCCTTCTATTGGGTTGAAAATCTTATTAATAGAAGAAGCTTGTTCTTCTGAATGTCTGAATCTAACTTGTCACTAAAATTTAATTACAATTATCTAACTAAAATTCAAAATTCATGGTATACTTTATTTCATATGTGTTTTTTCCGCATTGTTCTGTCTATTATTAGATAGTGATTAGACATAAGATTGAGGAAATCAAAGTTAATACTTTTCATTGCACTTTTACCTTCCGCATTGCGTAAAATTCTCCCAAACACATTTCCCCAGAATAAAAATCGAATCATTTTTCATAGGCTGTTTCGTCGTCTTAAATGTGTCAAAGAAAATAATAAGCATATTATTATGATTAATGCGTTACAGCAGTAAATTAACCAGGAAGACATTAGAGAGATTCAATAACTAAAAATAAATACATGATCTTCTTAGATAACTTTGGTCATTAGATTTTAATAAAGATTTAAAACAGAAAATTTTAATTGAATGAAAATCAATACGAAAAACTATATAGTTAAGCGTCGCAATAAATATAGTTATTCAAAATGTGTTGCTTATTCAAATTGTTAAGTCTTCGAAATGTATTTGTGCAACTAATTTTATAATTAAACCTTAATAAAAGCTAAACAGTTCCTTTTTGTGAATAGTTTGTTACAATATTCATTTTTTCCTATATGCGTAGTTTGAATTTATTCATAATGAGAAACGTTTTAAATTAATTTTAGTTCCTGAATTTTTTACTTTAATTATGATCCTGAATAATGTGTAATTACCTAATTGTCTACCCATTATTTTGCAATATAATTGACCCACATGTGGGTACGTTTTGTGTCTAAATATACTTAAATTGTATTTTTTAATGTAAATATATTTATCCTTTAGTGCATATTAATTATACAAATTGCAGTAATATTTTCTGCGCTTTAGAGAGTAAATCAAAATAAACTATTTTTAATAGTGTGAACCAACACTATATATTAATAATTAACTAGTCTAGATATTACCGGTCGCTTCACCAGATATTTTTATGAAGATATAAGACTATACATTATTTTTAGGTTATTTTTATCTAAGTTCTAGTATTAAGCTTTTAGATAAATTGAAAAGTATTCTTGCAGTTCTTTCTTCTTGGTTTAAAAAGGACATAACTTCAATTTCTAAGTGAGAAGTATATTTATCATTTATGCCCATAGAGCCTCCCTTGCAGTCGATGTCTTCAAGCTTAAATTTTTGTGGATCTCCACTTAACAAATAAAAAAACCATGCTTGATATTACTTTCACACACACACACACACAAACGAATGGTAAAAGTACTTCATAAATTATAAACAAGTAAAGAACATTTTCTTACCTGTCTTCCTTTAAATATACCGACGGTGATTTGAGGTACTGTTCTGAATTAAACAGACAAAGTTTGGTCCAAATGAAAAGACTATTTGAATTTTAAGTAAAATACATTTAAGCCAATTTACAAGTTTTAATAGAGTAAAGAGTATGTACGTGTAAAAGATACACATAAGAACTCAACACTTTCTAACAAAAAACACAACGTCTGGTTTCTATTAGTTATTAAGAGACACTACCAGTTTGCCAGAAGTCACAGGTATTTGAGGCTCCAGTAGATCTCAGGCTGCCAACACTTGGCAAACTCCAAGTATGTAGTTTTAATTGTTTAAAGATGTTTCTAATTGTTCTAATGATATGTTCTAATTGCTTAACTCCCCCGCAGTCTCCTCGCAAATCTACTTTAGAGTGTAGTTCCTAAAAACCTGTTCTTAACGGATTTCTACACAACAAAAGGATCATGTCTACCGAATTTCAGAATGTTAGGTTCAATAGTTCCAGAGATCTCATAATGAGTGAGTGAGTCTCTTTTCTTGTTAATACCAGGTGAGACCCAAGAGTTCGTGAACTTTGAAAATTCTATAATTCACCGAATAATGCAAGTAGAGGGTTAAAAACTGACACACATGCTTGAAAGGACTTGGGGCTTTACTGAAAATAAAATGGTGCAAAAATTGAATAGCAAATCGCACTTTATCTAACAAAATAAATAATTAGCAGATCAACCTATTTTTAACAATAAATGATGTTCTGTATAACAAATGCTCAACATATATCGACCGTCACTCATCAATAATCTCTACGAGAGTGTGAAACACCTTTAGTAGTGAAATATTCGTAGAAATGTCAAACATAATTACGAGATCAGGATTTCTTCTTAAAAATAATTTATTAATAATCAAAATCATATATTACTTTTTACTAGAGTAATTCAAATCCTAAAGATACTTCTAATAAAATATAATTGACAGTAAATAATAAATTCCAACCCGCGCGATCTCCTTTCGAACTGATCGCCAAAACATATATACATCTAATTACAGTCATCTGTAATTATATATTTATAACACGTTCTTATAAGATTTTTCCAAATGCAGACGTCTAAACGTACACGGAACACATTTAAACCATTTGAAATTCATATCTACGTAATATCAGATTTGAATCTCAAATGCTGCCATAAACGGTATAGAATTTGTGAAACATTAACACATAAATTTTTACAAACTGTCTAACAATGTGCAATATCTGTAATCGAGGCATAATGTTGAGAAGAGCACTATACAGAATATATGTAGATATGGCGAGATCTTGCTGTTAGATGTTATATTTTTGCATCCCTAATACGGTCAGTCGGCTTGCGAATTCAGGTAACCCTCAGTTGAGTTGAGTTGAGTTTGGTGTTTTATGGCGCAAGAGCCAGTTTTGGCTATACTGCGCCAAACATTCATAGATCTGTGGTCATCACGGTAAAAGAAGAAATTGGATGACAAGATGGAGGGTCAAAAATAGAGAAGGATCACTGGGGTACCCCAGGGTTGTTACACCCATGTTTACCAAAGATAGTTAACCCCTTTGGAAAAGGAAAAGATCACTAAGGTACCTCGGGATTGTGACACCCGTACCCAACTAAAGAAGGTGAGCCCCCTGAGGGGAGGTAACCCCTCAACCAATAGCCACATAGATTGGGGTATGGGGATTTAGGAGGCTAACTCTGATAGAGAAGTTCATCCTCTCTCACTCTGACAAGAACATTCGTAGAAAGAACCAATAAACGAGGCCTCCACACACCTAAGAACACTGTTGCTCTACAAATATATATTTATGGAGATGTATATCCGTGGACAGAACCTGCAAAGCTAAGTTATGTATTCGTGGAACATAACCATTAGACAAAAGTGTTCACCTCTTTCCAGTTACAGTTATTAGCTTATGAAGATATCACCACAGTAAATATGGAGGTGCATTTCCCTCCCAGGACAGAACCCACGACGCCACGATTCGTAGCCGTGTAACATAACTACTACACAAAAATTATCACTCCTAAAAGGAGACTATTACTGGCTTATGAAGATACCACCACAGTACTCACCCACCAGTGAATCGGTGGATACATGAACGAATTTTGTTATGACTAGCGTGTGGGTTCTTGCTGTTAATTGATGGTGCTGCGTCAAGTGAGTCTGAGGACTTTGGTTACTGCGTCAAGTGGGTCTGATGAATTTAGTCGCTCTTCTTTCGGAAAGAGGATGCCAAGACAGCTGCGCGAAGGTTGTGTTTTTCTTCGTTCTGTCAAGGTCACCAATTTGGTGGTGTATATCCAAGGACAGAACCCGCGTTGCTAGGTTCCGTAGCCGTGTGAGTGAGTGAGTGAATATTAAAGTCCCACTGCTCAGCTACACGAGGGCTTTTGGTGACAGACCTCGTAAATTTGAACCATGGTCAAGTGACGAGGATGACACCTGAGTTGGCACCTCCCTGTCCAAATTGATAGCCCCGTAACATAATCACTAGACAAAAAAAATCACCTCTGCTTGGAGACTGTTACTGGCTTATGAAAATGTCACCACATATTTAAAATTATTATATATTTAAAATAGTTGATTTGGTAAGACTAGCGCTTCAACTTTGATTTGTGGTTCTCGAAACGTTTTTTTTTTAACTGAAAGAAAAATTCTGCTTAAAATTTATAGTAGTGTAGTTAATCGTACTCTATCACATGTGTTTAATTATGAATTTTTTAAACCAAACTTGAAACACGTAAGGAAGGAAAATGCAAACACTTTTGTGACAAATGTCGCTAGAAGTAAATGCGAATGAAGTTAAGAGCATAATTTATTGTACTTGACAATGCAGATTAGTACTTCGACTATATATAATTTTGCACCCGAGAGTAGCTTATTAACTACATTGGAATATTGTCGAAATTAGACTGAATCAATCTCAAATTAATTAATACGAGTTGATATATCTCTCCTGCTTTGATGCAAACATGAAATGTTAATAGTAGATTATCATGAATCATTATTGATCAACTCCTAGAATAAACACAAAGGACCAAAATTAATTGATTGTTATTTCATAGGAGATAAATAAAATCTATTAAATACAATTTTCGCTTATCTTTTTAATTGAAATATTATTTTTTTTTTTCAAAATACAGTCTTTAGGCCTAAAATCATTAATTATTAATAGAAATAAATAAATTAAATTTAAGTAGATACTCATTATATTAATATATTTTATTTATATTTCTTGAAACACAGCAAAATCCCCGTTTATTTTTTACATTATTACTAGTAGGTATTCTCCACTTTTCAGAACGAACCACCACGTCTTAAATAATATTACTAACATGACACTAATACTGTTAAAAGACTTTTTCCAATTTTACCTAATATTTCATAGCTTATCATAGTCCTTGTGTTGCTTTATAGAGACGAAATAAATGAACTCTCGATCTGTCATAGCTTATCAATTGTGAAATTCATTGAATTAACAGTTATTCCAGAACTTTTTTTATATCATTTCTATATAAAAGATAAATTATTGCCACATTCAGAACGAATACGACCTTCTCTTTGAGAAATAAAATTGACTAGCATAGTTTAACCTTTTCATTCATGAGGTTAAAATCAATCACTTGATCATTTTCTAACCAACCTCAAGAAAAACGTGTTGTTTTCACCACCACATAAAGAAATAAATTTACTTCTACTCCGATTTAACAAAAACGTGTTAGTGATATCCATGCATATTTTTTTATTTATAGTTAAATTGTGTTTACTATATAACTTTTTAAGAAAATAATATTTTTTTTATTTATTGAGCATTATTAACAAATCCATATTTAAATTTTTAAGCATTTCAATGATTTGCTTATTTTTATGCTTAAATATTATTATGTGTATATTTTTCCAATTCCTACTGTTAGTTCCCACTCTCCCTTTATACAAATACCGTAAACTCCGGCGTATAACGCGCACCCCCTTTTTACAAAGAAACCTGAAATGTACGTATTCGAAGTTCTTATGTTTTAAAGTCATTTATTCGAGGTAATATCCTACGCTTTTTAAAAAAAATATATATATACTTCGAGATATATATACTTGTCATTTCTTTTAAATAAATAGTATTTCAATATATATAGAAGTCTAGTTTTTTTTTGCTATGTGCTCAGCTTTTTTTCATTTTTAAAGCTCTCATTTTATACCCGGCGTATAACGCGCACCCGTAAATTTCGATCTTATTTTTTGAGTTAAAAGTGCGCGTTATACGCCGGATATTACGGTATATATATATATATATATATATATATATATAGCGTAGTGTGGCCGTTGCTGTTTTATTCGAGTAAGTTGAGAACTTCAGATTGCGTTTGACTCTTCTTTATTTTCCTTAGTTTATTTAAATATTAGTAAGTTAAATATTAGTTAGTTAAAAGATTCTAAAGGAATTTTATATATATAAATATATATATATATACATATATATATATATATACATATATATCTTGTTCAAATTTTCAGTCGTTAATAAAATATGTTTTATTCATCCACTTAAGTCAGGGTTTCTCAAACTGAAGGGCACTCCCCTAGGGGGCGTGATAACTCTACGAGGGGGGAGCGAGTATTTTGCAAAGTCGAAAATAAAATATTATTTAAGAAAATTATTAATTTATTGAAAGTATGCAAACAAAATGGATTCTGATATAATAAAAAAATAAAATTAACATTTACACTGATATACGAGTAATACACTTTTAAATGTATCAGTACTGCAAAACGTATTTTATAATTACTTTAACAGTACCAAGTTAATAACAAGTTTAATAATTACCAGTGATGCTATGGACTTGTCATATATAAAATTATACACAAAAACTAACACTTATTTTGGTAATTTGTACGGTTCATAAATAATCCCTCATCTGCCAATTGAAAGTTACCCTATTCGCCCCCCAATGCCACTGTTTAACATGTAGGAATTCGCATGTGATGTATTGTGAGAGGAAAGAAAAAATGAATAAATCCTTTGATATATATATATATATATATATATATATTGTGACATCTCTCGCGTTCTTCTTCTAACATAACTCCTACGTTCTTTGACGGCCACGATTAATGGCAAAACTTTTCCAACCCAATACCAAGAAGAGAAACAAAGCAACAATGCAAGTAAGATATACTTTAAAAGGATAGAAAGTTTGGTGAGAAAGGGCAATCTTAGAGAAAGCTTAGTGTGGAACAGTTCGGAACAAGTTTTAGACGGCCTACTCAAAAGGAAGAAGGAAACGCCCACCTTCGATAATAATATTTATAAGGAAGTGTAATTGTACATGAGTACACCTATCTACAAGTAGCAGAATAGATGAGTCTTCAACCAAGGTAGGAAGGTTACTTTCTGAACGATAATATTATATAGAAAGTGAGATTAGGTAGATAATCAATAATATTTAGGATAAGTGATCTAGTTGTGCGTTCTGACTTAAATATTCGGTCTAATTTGTGGTTTATTCTCACTTAAAGTAAGTTGTTCATTAGATATAAGTAATTTAAGTTATTCTTAATAAAAGTTGTATTAAGAATTATAAAATGTCTCATCCTTTAGATAATCCCACACCTCTAACTTACGCGGATCCCACACGTCATAGCTATCGCAATATGGCTATGTTACAATGGCGCACGAACAATTAATTCTGGGTTAGGTATAATGCAGGAGGATTTAGTATATTACCTGAAATGTATTTTTCCGGGTCTGAGAATGTAACGGAGTTTTTAGAAGCAATAGATAATCAAATACAATTACTTGAAATCCCCAGTAATCTGTCATGTGCTTATTTGAAAATTCATCTCAGGGGAAGGGCTCAAGATTGGTACTCAATATTTGGATCGGTGCTAGTGCAAGATACAGCCACGGATTTCCCGCAGCTCAAGGCTGAATTAGCGAAAGCTTTTCCCGCAATCAAAAATAAGAAAGAATTGGAGGCTAGGTTTTTCGCGTCACAACAGGGAAGAAATCAGGAGCCAACAGACTTTGTTTACGATTTCTTAAAAATTCAGAAAAGTTTAGAGCTAGGGATGTCGCAGGCGGAATTGGTTGATCACATTTGTGTTAGACTCGAACCACAAATCCAGGACTACGTGAAAGTTCGCAATCCGCAGAACACCGTACAACTTTTGGAAATATTGGCTAAATTCGAAGAGAGGTATTCTTACAAATTAAAAAGGGGTTCACAGAATAGTGATAATGTAGAAAGACGAGGTCAAAACGCGCATAGGATGCCTAATTTTTATGCTAATCGCAGAAACTGGAGAAATTCTGAGGTTGGGCGTAGACCAAATAATGGCAG
>BMAV01025568.1:41051-58594 GCA_019973955.1 Trichonephila inaurata madagascariensis
TTAAGGAATGAAATATTGAGAGAATTTCACGACAAGCCAATTGCAGAAAATTTGGGTAGATTTAAAACGTATCATAAAATTCGGGACGTTTGTTATTTCCCGTATATGAGAAAATTCATTGATCAATATGTCTCTACATGACATATGTGCCAAGTTAATAACTATAAAAACGCGTTACCAGCTGGTCGATTAAATCCGATTATATCAAATTATCCAAATGAGATAGTGATGTTAGATTTGTTAGGCCCGTATCCTATATCGAGAATAAGACGTAATCGCTATATTTTAGTAATAACCGATCATTTCAGCAAATGGGCTGAAATTATACCTCTTAAAAAGGCCTCGTCTCGTATAATAGCGGATATTTTTTTTGATAACTTTATATCGCGTTTTGGAGCTCCAATAAAATTAATAAGTGATAACGGTCCCCAATTTATATCCGAAATTTTTGAACATTTAAGTGAAAGATTAGGCATAAGGCATGTGAAGACTGTTGCATATAGGCCACAAGCAAATCGGACTGAACGAGTTAATCGAGATATAGTGCAAATGATTGCACAAATTATGTTAATGATCAACACGATACTTGGGATCAATTCTTATGTGAGTTTGCTTACGCTATTCGTACGGCGGTGAATGAAACAACGGGAAAATCACCTGCGGAATTATTTTTGGGTCGAAAATTGATAACCCCATTTCAAAAATTAGTAATGATTTCAGATGGATCGGAATTCACAGTTAGAAACATCAAAAAAATCTTGGATGAAGCTCGACTAAGTACGGAAAACTAAGCAGGAAAGGTGGGAAAGATATTATAATAGACGAAGACGAGATATACAAATTAAGGTAAATGATTGGGTCTTATTAGAGACACACCCTTTAAGTTCAGCAGCTAATAAAATCTGTTCCAAATTTAAACAAAAATTTGAAGGACCCTATAGAGTATTAGAAGTAAGAAATAATAATAATATTGTAATATGGAAGTCAGGAAAAAGATTAACGGTTAACGTTGATCAAATAAGAATATATCGTCATAGGAAATGTGACGAGGTCGAGTTAGGAACAGGTAACCCAGATAGTATTAGATCACGTCAGGAAACGAGTAGTTCGGAAAATGTACATCAAGGATCAAATGAGTCACACTATGGGAAAAAAAGATCTGCGGTGAAACGTGAGTTAGAGGAAAAAGGGATTAATCTCCAATCAAAACAATATAAGAAAAACACAGATAGGACCGATAAACGCAGATCACTGGTCAGATCGCTTCCTAGTTCATTTACAAATGACAGAAAAAATAAAAAAGAAAAGCTAGCTAAGGGAATGAAAAGGTCGTATGGATCGGGGCAAGTGGACCACAGAGAAAGTGGCAGAGAAAGGGACACAATAATATTAACAAAAGACCATTGTCATCCAGTACTATTTATATAAGTAGGAAAAAGAACAAGACGGAGACAACTGAAGTTCAAGATGGACCGACGTACAACCTGAGGCCACGCCTAAGAAAGGATCAGGAGACCCGACCGGCCAAGGAAACAAGACAAAGAAAAGCCGGCAAGGAGACTACAAGCCCTACAACAGGCAACATAAAGAATTCCAGTGCAGACAAGGAATAAGAAGAGGAAAGAACAGTGGTAGCACCTCGTCATTGGACGTCCTGTGCGGGGACTAATAAAAATCAGGTTGTATTGTTTCATTTTTTTTATGATCTTTCCAACAAGTGGTCGGAAGAATTATTGCAAAGAAGGAAGTCTCGGGCGGTGTTTAAAAGTTATAATCCAAGCAAAAGTTGACACTACAATGAGTGTATATTTATTTTTGAACTTTTGACTTGTAAAAATTTTTTTCTCTTTTGGAGAAAACAATTGTAATTGCGCATTTGTTTGCTTCGATGTATGACTTCGTGAGATGCGACAATTCCTTTGGTTATTTGTTTTAATGGTTTATTGAAAAATGTTTGTGATTGTATAATAGGTATGCATATATATATGTTGTATTGTTCCGTATTATGATGCATCTGGTTCAGGGAAACGCGGCGTAGTCAGGGCACTAACAATAATATTAACGGCGCTGCGCGGCTCATTGGGAGTTTTGTGGAACCAGATGCGGGGATGGAAATGAAAGTTTATTGTGATTTACAAATGATATATAATGCATAAAAATTGTGAAACTTATTGGTATTATGTAAACATAGATTTGACAAAGTAACTTAGAGAGTTTTTATTTCAAGGTGACAGACCCTGAAAGTAGTGTTCAATAGCTGATATGTAGCCTCAACACGGAGCAGTGGAGCCGAAATCCCAGCTCCCTATGAAATGTTGGTCCGGATGCAGAGTTTGGGTCTGCGCACCCAGGAAAAATTCGAGTAGAAGGTCTAAGTGTATCAATATTTAAGTTACTTTAAGTATATATGTAAAAAGTGAGAATAGACCATTATTAAACAACAATTATTAATGTTGGCCTAGTTAATGGAATAAAATTTATTGTGTGTCTGTCACGAGTTTAAATTTAAAATTAAGTTGAATATTAAATTTAATTCTACGATGAATAATGAAAATTAAAGTCAAGATAAATATTGGAAATTATAGAAGTTAAAATGAGGATTCAAGGTTAAAATTTAAATAAAACTTAGAAAGCGAAGAGATTCAGAAATAAAAATTTAGGCACGTAATTTATTAAGGGCATTGAGAATCTTTAGATAAATCACGTTTTTCTTCTTGGAGGGGTTTGTGACATCTCTCGCGTTCTTCTTCTAACATAACTCCTACGTTCTTTGACGGCCACGATTAATGGCAAAACTTTTCCAACCCAATACCAAGAAGAGAAACAAAGCAGCAATNACGGCCACGATTAATGGCAAAACTTTTCCAACCCAATACCAAGAAGAGAAACAAAGCAACAATGCAAATAAGATATACTTTAAAAGGATAGAAAGTTTGGTGAGAAAAGGAAATCTTAGAGAAAGCTTAGTGTGGAACAGTTCGGAATAAGTTTTAGACGGCCTACTCAAAAGGAAGAAGGAAACGCCCACCTTCGATAATAATATTTATAAGGAAGAGTAATTGTACATGAGTACACCTATCTACAAGTAGCAGAATAGATGAGTCTTCAACCAAGGTAGGAAGGTTACTTTCTAAGCGATAATATTATATAGAAAGTGAGATTAGGTAGATAATCAATAATATTTAGGATAAGTGATCTAGTTGTGCGTTCTGTCTTAAATATTCGGTCTAATTTGTGGTTTATTCTCTTTTAAAGTAAGTTGTTCATTAGATATAAGTAATTTAAGTTATTCTTAATAAAAGTTGTATTAAGAATTATAAAATGCCTCATCCTTTAGATAATCCCACACATCTAACTTACGCGGATCCCACACGTCATAGCTATCGCAAGATGGCTATGTCACAATATATATAAGTAAATCCTTTGCAAACACTATCAAGCTTTTTTATTGCATTTCAAAGCCTTCGGAAAACATTTATGGATAGCAGTGCTCAGAAAATATCGTACTTCTGGAAGAGATATATGTACGTACGGGGAACTTAACGCACAGGCTGAGAGAGACGTATATATTCGTTGGGTGCACTTAAGAGGTTAGTTTCGTAGCTTTAGTGTCTAAGTATTATTGAATTTCTTCATTGTTATTTGTATGGAAGGGGGACGCGATGAAAATTATATGATTGTGAATATTGGGACGCAAATTTTGAAAATTTGAGAAACACTGACTTAAGTTTAAATACATTTTGAAAAAAAAAGTTTGTGGGTGACACTTGATGTTAATACAGTTTTTTCAAATACTAATTGATTAATTAAATTTAAAAAATGAATAAATAGTAACAAACGAAACTAATAGTTCAACACAATATATAAAAAGATCGCTCGTTGTGTCCCTGTAACAGAATGGATAGCGTGTTGTACTTCAAATCTAAAGGTCATGGTTTCGAATCCCAGTTGCGGGGCCTAATTTCTGTAAGTGTGATGTATTTTTACAATAGTATTTTATTGGAATAATGAAATTAAATTAATTAATAAATAGTAACAAACATCCAAAATCCTATATAGAAAGAAAAATTAATAACCAGAACGAAAATCGCTTTCTATTATGCCATCGTAAGTATAAACATTTATGTTTTTTGTAATTTTTTAATAAAAAAAAACTAAAATAAAATTTTTCTTTGTTGTCCTAAGTAGGAATTGACTTTTTAATTTTTTTTTTCTTTTATATTACTTTATATAATTTAAATACATTTGGAAGTTAAACATTTTTTTTAAACTTTAATATTTTTGTAATTAGACTATTCTCAATATATGAATGAGTATTCTACGACATAATGTATAAGAGATTTTTGTACAGAAACCAATACCTAAATTCAACATGTTCCTTTCCTATTTTAAGAAAAACATATTTTTGCGGCCTTATTTTTCTTAAATTAAGAAAAACGTTTAATTTTAAATCTACAAATTACTTACCTGATAGCTAATAACTATCAATCTGATGCCGGATATCACCAACAGAAAATACTTTGTTGAGTCAAATCCATATGCTGGATTTTAAAGCAAATCCTCAATATTGGACGACATCGATCAACGTCAAGCACGCGACTTTGGTATGGCGTCTTGGAGAATATATTCAGCTATCACTTCCGGCGGTTTCCAGAAATTGTCCATCCATTTCGTCCCGTGACAAATGGCTGCCGCCTGATAAGTCCAGACGAAGATTTATGCTCAAAAAAGCCGATTGATCACTTGTACTGTGTCCTTGGCGATTAAGAATGAATTTTTTTTTAAACAATGTGATAATACTATTTTAGAATTGTCGATGGAATAAACTATTAATTCAGGAAAGGTTGCAAAGGTCGGTGAATCACCTCACGACGAAAAGAGTCATCTGTAGAAAGCCACTTGTTCTATTTAATTCATTGGTGTCTGGTTATCTGATAATACTTTTCAAATACATTCTCTTATTACTGGAGTTTTTGTTCCATTCTTGTGTGTGGTCTTACGGCTGATAAATTTTGTTATGAGATTTCCCAAACAAAGTTATGAGAAAACAAAGCAATTACAATACACTTATAATACAGATTCGATTGCGTTTGCTTTGTTGATATTAGTCTCGTATTTATGGCTGCATTTCTAAATTCCATGTACCATTTCAGGCGTAATACTTAAATAATAATGTTAGCGCAGTGCTTCTCAAACTTTCAATACTTGTGACCCAATTTTCAATCATAAATTTCTTCACACCCCCCTCCATACAATTACAATGCATTGAATTCAATAATATCGTATTTTACGTAAGGCTACAATACGGTTTTAATTGTAAACCGTACACATTAGTAAGATAAGTAATTAATTATGTATATAATTTTGTATATGACAAGCCCATGGGAGTTACTAGTAATAATAAATTTGTTCTTAACTTAGTATTGATAAATTAGTTATCAAATACATTGTGCAGTACTGATGCATTTCTAAGTACATTATATCAGTGGAAATATACATTATACTTTTATTATGTCAAAATGTACTTTGTTTTACTTCCTTTCAGTAAATTTGTATTTTTTAAATATTTTATTTTCGACTTTACGATAGGCTCGCGCCCCCTTGTAAGGTTATCACGCCCCCAAGGGGGCGCGCCCCACAATTTGAGAAACGCTGTGTTAGCGTTAAAATCAGTTATTTTTAATAAGAAAGAAAAGTTGATTGTTTTTTAAATCAAGTGCATTATATTTATTTAATTATGCGTACATCATTATTATTAACAAACATACAAAACGCCCAATAATATCTCTTGTCACCTTCGGAATGGCTTCTGCCATACTCAGTTACTTAAATCCCGAATTCTTCACGAGGTACTACTTCACTGAAGAGATCTTGTGAGCAGGCACGTCTTCATATTCGCCAAATAAGTAGATATTGTAGTGTCGAGGAATGAGTCTGCCATTTCATTTGATCTGGCTCAGCTGGACTTTTCCTGCGGAGATATTACAACAGCAGGTGTATGCGACCTCCCCATAAACACTGCAGGACCTTAACGGACGAATTATGGACGCTGGTGGCAATGTACCACGCTTAGGGATTGCAATACCGGTATACCGGGATACCGAATACTGGTATTTTGAGCCTTTTTTTACAATTTTGTAATACCGGTAATCACAAGCTTCAATACCGGTTTTTCGGTATTTACGAGATTTTTTTTTTAATTTCTAGTAAATAACTTTTCTATATTTCAATATATGTTCAGGAATCGCCAGCCTAGCAAAATAGTTACGTTTTTGTTCTTATGTCTTCCTAACGGACGAAATTAATTAGACTGTGAATCAGAGAAATGATAAAATATGTAAATCATCGAAGGTGGCGGGCCAACACTATTCTGTTACATCTCAGAGTGTTACTGAACACGCGCAGGATTTGTAGTCTGATAATCGTATGCGTGAAAACAAGATTGTAGTTCTGAAGAAAGTGTGTAATATTTCGATATTTTTTAAATGGTAATACAATGTTATTCACATTGTGTTTTGCATATCATCATGATTATATAAATGAAAATGAAAAAGAAGAAAAAAGACTAATTCAAATTTTATCAAGTTTATAATATATTTTCTTAAAATTTTTTACCCACAAACCATATCCGCATTTAGAAGATTTCGGTACAGTTATCGAATATGATTATGAACCTAATTTCGATAGTGAAAAGGAATTGTCTCTTGAACAAAAATTAAAATTTTAGCTTTAACTAAAAAAAAATTCAACAAACCAAAATACAAAACAGAAATCAGCTATATCCAAAACCCCCCATCCGATGAGAAATCGATTTATTTAAGGATGAGAGGTTTAGAGGAAAATACTTGGAAAGAGGGGGGGATATATCGCGTATTGCTGACAGTACCACCAACTAGCTTAGATGCCGAAAGAGCGTTTTCAACAATTGCTAAATTTTGCACATAATTACGTTCCAGACTTAATGACAGTACAATTGATGCATTATGTTTTTTAAGATCATATTTCAAAAATTTGTAATAGTACCACAGACTGAATAGTGATATCTACACTTATTTTTTGTGATTTAAGTAAATAAAATGCTCCTTTACTTTTCTGTGGTTCTTTATATACTGTTATAAATTAAAAATTACAAATTAATTTTTTGTGATATTTACACTCTAATAAAACTGGCAAGTGAAACAAAGAAACATCTGTATCCCGGTATTAAGATCTAAGAAATACCGAATACCGGTATTGAACTTTTGGTCCGATATTGCAATCCCTAATCACAACGCTCTTTGCTCCAACGTGCACTCCGTGACACTCAAAAGAAGATCCAATGTTGCGTCGCAGCAGAAGGTGAGAAGTTCGAACATCTCAATTAAAAGTACAATCGAATCTACATATTACGAACCTCTCTATTGCGAATTTTTCTATATACCGAATTTTTTTCCTGGAGCCAAGAATATTTCATGATTTTCTTCGTTAAATAATCTCTCAATAGGTAAGTGCGTTTTCTATATAGTGAACATTTTTCTGTGGAACCAAGAATATTTCATGATTTTCTTCGTAAAATAACCTCCCAATAGCGAAGTGCATTTTCTATACAACGAACTTTTTCTCCGTGATTCAATTTTTGATGTGCAACATCTTTCCTGTCGATTGCTGGATATTTGTTGGAGTGATTTCGTGAAAAGGGACGGTAATGAGTAACATGAAGTGACGTGAGCGCGCGCTATTTGATTTGATCAATGAGAGCGCGCGGTTTTGTCTCTTCGCTACCCTCGCATTCTTCTTACCCATGGTAAAACCTTACTTTACCCTTTTACACGATCTCTCGTGGCCTAGTGGTCAAAAAAGCTGACTAGAACTTAATTGCCCCAATTCTGTTCCCGGGAGCTTGCTGTTTTCAAATTTACGTTCAACCACTTTAATTTTCCTTTGAAAATTATTTCTCTTGATCAAATTTAAATTTCCTCGTTCTTTCGTGTTTTTTTTCTATAAGAATTTAATTGTTTATTAGCACATACATTACATTGGCTTAGCTGTTGCAAATTATTAGTTTCTGTGCAAGCAAGATGCAATATTAAATAAAATTCCTCAAAATATCAAAATGAATGGCTTAAAATTTATCTTAAAGATAGTTGAAGCATTATGAGTCCCTCCGTCTACTAACAAAAGTATTTTAACTGATGATGAAGACAACAGTGTTGTAATTCCACTCGCATCGCAAAAATATCGAAGAGTTATAATCCACATGCTATACATGTCCCGGCTTTTTTCCTGGCCATTCCAGGATAAAAAGCTTGACATGTATGGCCATTTTCAATGTGTTAATGACATTTTAAGGCCTGGCAAGTGCAAATATGAAAACCACGAAAGCAGTTCCAAAACATGTTGTGAAAAATGCAATAGTTGTTTATACTTGTCAAAAACGAAACAAAAGATTCTTACAGAAAATAAATAATGAATTAATAAAAGAGTTAACTATGCATCAATAATTTCCTTATTTGTAATAAAATAAGTTGAAGTAAGATTGTTTCTTCTAAAGACTTAGAGCTAAAAATATATAACTCGTAAGACTTCAAAGATGACCTGTTTCACAGATAACGCCCAACCCACACGGTCGTGTGGGTATTGTCTACGTTCCAGGGGGTGAGCGGGAATTTTTTTAGTATTTTTTTCAATGTCATTTGAGTCTATATAGTATTAAAAAGCAGAAGAATTTAATATTTAAAGATAAAAATAATTCGGGTTTTTAAGGGATATACCAAAGGTGGCTCTGCTCTTTAAAAAAAACTATCATTCGCGTCCCATGGTTTTGAGTGGTGTTTTTAATTTTAACATAAGTTTGCCAAAAGCTGAGCCGCTCATAGCTTTTTAAATGATGAACTCAAGCTCGAAATGAACTTAAATCAAAATGTTTCGACAGCTAACAGTGGTACTGTTTTTGATGCTGTTTTTCAAAGGTTTTTAAATACTTTGAAATCACAATTATATGTGTCATATTTTAGTTATCATAAGTCTATTATCTCCGCTCTTCCACAGATTGAACAAGAATAATTATTTTTGTTAAAAAATTGCATTACTCCTTTTGTTGTAAAATTTTCATTAAAGATATAGTTATTCGATAGATTCCGATTCATTTTTTTCAGGATATAAGTTACTATTGCGTATTTACCACGACAAAATGTTAGATGATACACATCATATACGGCTACTGTAAGGCTCGTTTCTTTTTTCCTTCCCTATTTTTTAAAGTATTTCCCGACATTTTAAATTATTATATCTTTTAACACATTTATTGTGGTCATAAATCTTGAACTGGTTTTATTGCTTTCCTCGTCGAGCAATAGAATTCTGAACGTTTCATCCAAGAAGTGTAACCTTTATCCCACATTGTTAAGTTCACTGGAAACATCTTTGATATCTATCCCCTTTAACCCTCAGTGGAGTCTCGAGTCCTTGATGAGTTTCCATTTATTTGTTGTGTTGATCAGCCGTACTAGAAACTTCGTTTCTAGTAGCTCGAAAATGTCGAAACGTAAGTGTTTGAGCATGAAAGAAAAGTTTTTAATTCTTCAGGAATTGGATAAAGGTGTCAAGAAACTTTCCTTGTAGCTCCTTTTTAATAGGTAAGATATATAAAATAAACATATATTAATTTACAAAAAGGTGTGAATAATTACTTTTTTTAATACATATTGTTTTTAATTTTTTTTTTTTTTTGTGGCTTAGGTTTATAAAGAAAGCTAAAAGACACACCTCCGTATAGCGAATTTTCCATATCACGAACTTTTTTTCAGGATTTATTGACGTTCTTATATAGAATACCGACTCTATATTGTTATCAGCTGTTTTCTTTCTTTCTCAGGTCGATTTTTTTCCGTCACAGTGAAGGAAAATCATGAAAAATTAAGTGCATGGTTTAACCACTCTGTTCTTTGCTGTAATCTCCACAAAGTGTTTTTTCGTACTAAATCGATGATGTTTTACAGCTCCCCCCATCTGGTACCATTTTTGAGAAACGAATACTAACTACGTAGTTTATCACCAGATGGTGCCATAGTATCTTTATACTGTAGCGCATGCCTACTGTACTATACCTAGACACCACATTTATGAATACAGCAGCAGCCGTTCCGATATTACGAGGGTAGCAAAGGACTTTAGTGGGCATATAGTATATTTATTAAAATAAGTTTTTATATTAAAATGACCAGTGACTATTGAAGCGGATGAGTTGAATGACTAGTAAACTAGTAAAATCCTATCACACCCTATAGTTGCATTTTGATCTATCATAAAAAAGGGAGGTCACATAAATCAAATATATTGCAATATATTTCATTTATAACTACTGTGATGCAATGATATATGCCAAAAACTAATAATTGATGAAATATATGATATAAACATTTTTAATAATTTGTACTTTTTTTAAATATATTCTTAAAGGCCTTAGACTTAAAATATTTTATCCAGGAAAGGCATAACACTCTATTCGTTTAATTTAGTTTCAAGTGCAGTTAACCGGATAATTTATTTTGAGGATTATAGACACTAAATGCTTACATATGTCGGCGTAGCCTTAATTGTATCAATCTGAAGCATACTGCTACCATATTTATACAAATTTAACCCTTTATCTACTGACGGTACTTATAAGTACCACTCACTTTAAAATTACGTAGAATAACCATTTTTACGAATATTCTGACGATACTTAGCAGAAATATTCTTTGAAACCCACTCTTCCAAGATAAATGGCAGCACAGGTTATATGATGAGTATTTTAGCGGAGAAGGTGAATAGTTTTATAGCAGAAATTGCGTTTTCAGCAGGCAGCGTTTTCAGTGGATTGCGAAGATTATCATTTTTGTCCCGAGAAAATAGTTAATGTCAAAAGTAATGTCAATGTAATTTTTTATATGTTAATTAAGACCTAAGGAAACGATTTGACAATTTATTTTAAGTGAATAGTGTACATTAATTATACAGTTGAATATCTTTAAATAATTAATTAGCTCAAACGGATTAAATTTCCCAAAGTTGAGTATTTTGTTTATGTAAATCCCTGAATTTTCATTGAAGTGACCCAAAAAAAAGAATATTGCATGAAAAAAAACTGCAGTAAATAATAATACGGTAGATAAAGGGTTAAGCCATCGTTGATCCTAAGCCGCACATACAACTTTCAACAGGTTTTTTTTTTTTTGAAAAAATAACGAAAATGAAAGGAGAACTAATAAGAGAAAATATTTAATGTATTTTACCGACATTAAAAACTTTTAAATATAAACATGAACCTGTAATTACTTTGCTTTCAGTATCAAGTCCAATGTCCCTCATCTGCCTTAATAGCATTAACATTGGGAAAAAAAGTGCGGCTTAGGCTAGAATAAATTTGGTATGTCGGAGTAAATTTTACGTAATCAAATTACAAATAAATAAAATGTACTGTATTTTAGTAAACTTCAAATTCAAGGTTATTCACATACTTTATGAACCTCAAATGTGTAATCAAACTAAAATATACCCTATGGTACATGAATAATTTTAAACATGTTTAAAATGTATCTAAAGAGATGCAAAACGTCACTATACTTCTTGTCGTCGACACTCAATTGCTCATACGGAGTTCAAGACATCGGTAAGGAGAAAAACGAAAATTCATTCGGTCCACAAGAGGCACATACCCAAATCATGGCCATGAAATCAATATGAATAGAATGGAGCCAATTTGTTAGTGCTAAATGCTGATTGACGTAGGGACGAAACTTACTCAATACCTACAGTATATATTTGATGCACATGTTATTTTTCGAAAAAAAGTTTTAAAACGGTAGTTAATAAAATAGCTCTAATCAAAAGCAAATTATTGTGTTCACGCAAAGTGCGTGTCATTTTTATGTGAGTGGCATAAAAACAAACAGGTCACTTTAAATCAGAATGGCTGAAAACAAATGACGTATGTGTGTAATCTTAAAATTGATACTTCTGGTACACACATTTCGAAAAAAAAGTAGTGTTGCAATATATCAGTGCTTTTCAAACTTTCAATGTTTGCTACTCAAGTTTCAATAATTTTCATGGCACCCCCTTCCATACAATAATAATCGATTTAATTTAATATTACTTTCATGCTAATTTGCTGAAATACTACTCAAGTCATAAACTGTACAAATTTTTAAGATAAGTATTAAATTTTGCATATAGTTTTGTATATGACAGCCCATGGACTAACTATGAATTATTAAACTTCTTCTTAATTTAATGATGATGAATTAATGATAAAATATATTATGCAGTTCTCATACATTTAGAGGCATATTATATCGTTGTAAATGTGTATTTTTTATTACCTTTAATGTGTATTTTACCTTGATTCCTTTCAGTAAATTAATATTTTTTTAACCTTTTATTTTCGACTTTTCGATATGATCGTTCTCTCCTGGTAGGATTATTACTCCCGCAAAAAGGGGGCGCGCCCCACGATTTGGAGACACTGCAATATATTGTTTCTAATTTTATGCAACTTGAATATGTGGTTACAAACCAAGAGCATTAAAAGCAATCAAGGACTTTTTAAAGGAAAAGTAGTTATTACACACAAGCAACAAATAATATGTACCAAAAATGCTGCATCTGAGAGAAATGTGTGGACCAGCTGTAAGATGGTGATTTCAAACTTTCATATAAAAAATGACTGAGTATTTCCTCTAACACAGATAAAATCAGATTAGAACACTAACCAAGGGCATAAAATATAGCAACATCCATCATCCACGAGCATTTGGTGAATCATGGTTTCATAAAACTTTTTTTATTAAAATCTGTTGGATCACTTCACAATTTGCTGCTAATTTTTTAAGCGCAATGATGAGACAATACTTTTTGAGGGAAGTAGTAACGCGAATGACATCGGATATGAGTCAATCCGATACATTTCTAATAGACATGGTAGTCAAGTAGTGATAGGTTCAAATTCATGGCCAGCGTTGTCGATTTGTGGGTTCAAAACAGCGCCACTGACGACTCACAGCTAAAATTGGCTGATGTCCTCCCGTTCGGGGGGAAACGCACATGGGGTGTCAGCTCACATCATCCTCGTTACTTGACCATGGATCAAAATTACTCTAGGTCCGTCACCAAAATCCCTCGTGTAGCTAAATAGTGCAACGGTAATATTTACTCACTCTCCTAACTTCAATTTTATTGGTCATAAAACGATTATCTTGAACCTGCTTTCGTGTAGTTTGTGTGATTCATGTAAGAAATAAGACAATATATCATCCGTTTAGTTGTGACTTATTCTTATCGATAAATTTTCAATTCAAACCAAAACGATTGTATAATATTTGAAAAATGTTACATCTCTCATTGCTGTGTCGTGAAAAGTAAATCTTCCAAAGTATTAAAAACAAAAATTAGGGAGCTATAAAAAGATCCGGAAGGTAATTCTATCGATAAATCAGCATGCATGTCAAACTGTTGTTTGTCATTGCTGCAGTGATTTCATTCTTGAAAGAAAATCGGATTGGAGTGACTTAAAAACCTAAAAGATAATAAGTATAATAAGTACAATCTATAAGTTTTGCATTTGTAAACGGACGTTCATGGAAATGAGCGGACTAACTGGCTTGCAAAGGCTGGCACCCAGCACGAAATTAACATTGCCGTTAATATTCCTAAATCATTTTACAAGATTGTGAAAGAAAGAATGGTGAAGTCTTGGAAGCAAAAATATTTCATTTCAAATAAAGGGAGCTTAACAAAGAAATATTTTCCAAACGATTAATAAGAGACTGTCGTGCCATAATTTTTATACTAATTACAAAATAACATAATTTTTAACTGGTCATGGTAACTTTAAAATCTCCTTGAAAACAAATTTAATCTATTTCGATCATCTCCCCTGTGGCTGTGATATTGGTGGAGAGGAAAATGTAGAACATGTGCTTCTTCTGTGTTCCACACACAAGTTTGAAAAAGTACGAAAAACCCTAAGGCTGACTTTCAAGGGACTTAATAAAATTTTGCTTCAGAATCTTTACCAGCTTTTTTACACCAGAAGTGCTTTTAAAAAGTTCTGTGAATTTGTTGTAAATGCTTGTATTCCTTCATAAACTCAAAAGATTTTTTTTTACTTCTTTCATTTGTAATGTGTGCTTAATACTTACTTTTGTGAGTCCCGTGTGATTCTTTGTGGTGCAAGGGGATTTTAAAACCGTTTTAAAAAAAAAAGACAAATTGGATGTTTTTTTTTCTTGCTTTTGGTTTTAAATATACATGTAAAAAACATTTTTCTCATTTGAAATATATTTGTGTCCAGAAAGAAGTGAAGTACAACTGAACCTCCAGAATCACGCATGGTCCAAATTGAGTCATGAATTGCATATATGATATTCAGTTATAAATTGGAGCTCTTTGCAGAGGAAAATTTCGCATTAAAATTTTAATTCTTCAACAATATTCCGGGGATACAGGGATACTTATATTTTGTGTTGCTTATTTCTTATTTTAATAAATATTTGTAAAATGTGTACACATAATTTAGGGTGAACCGAAATTCTCGCCCTGATTATATTGGGTTGTTCAGAAAGTATTTTTTTTTTCCTTTTCGTGAAAATGAAAGACAATGTTCATAAATTTAATCAATATTTTATTAAAGTACACGTTATATTGTTCATTTTGATCCAACACATTTTATCACTTTTATCATCTTTTTGGCAATAGCTCGAAAGTTTTTATTCTTTCCTGGCAAAAATACTGATCCAAGTGATTTTTGACCTCCTCATTTGAAGTAAAGTTTTTACTATCTAAAAAATTAATTTTTTTGAGACCGAACAAATAATAATCTGAAAATGCTAGATCTGGTATATGCATTCAAGCTATAAAAGGTTTTGTAAAAAACGAGTTACCAAGTTTGTATGAGGTCTCACATAATCTTGGTGGAACACTAAACTTTTTCTGTTGATCAATTCTGGCTTTTTTTGTGTAAGTGAATCCTTCAATTTATCCAACTGATTCCAGAACGCTTAGGAATTTTTCATTGTGTCATACGGTAAAAGCTAAAAATGATCGATTCCTTCACCCTTTTTTAATGAATATTTTCTTTCGAAATGTTTTGAACTACTGTTCATCTTTTTTACTCCATGCTATCTAGCGTTTAACATTGTAATAGGCAACTCATTTCTCGTCCCCAGTGATGATGCGCTTCAAATATGGATCATTTTCTTGACATTTGAAGAGAAAATCACAGACATCAAAGCGATGACACAAATTTCTTTCCGTGAGACTATGATGAACCCATATGTTGAGCTTTGAGGTTACATCTAGGCCTTTCAAGTAATCACGAACAGTTGGATTCGATGAATTTAAGTTCTCAGTAATCTCACGAGTTGTTATTCATCGGTTTGCATTAATTAATGCCTGTATGGTGTTTTTATCAGTTTAAATTAGCCTTCTAGAACGTGGTACATCTTCAAAATAAAAAATGCCAGATCAAAATTTAGCAAACCAGTTTCAGCACTGGTGTACTGTCACTACATCTTCTTCGAACACATCGGTTAATTATTTTCTTATTTGGACAGCATGTTTGCCTTTTTGATAATAAAAAAGTAAAATATACCGAAAATGCTGCTTTTTGCTCATTATATTTGGAAGGGCACCAACCCAAAACTACGGCGTATATTTAATTGGTTATTTTCACAACCAAACCTTGCTATATTAGATTTCAAAACATATAATGATTATATGGTTTAAGGCCGACCCCCGTATTTTCAAAACTACCTTTATCCAACAGATGGCGTTGTTTGCAACTCGGATGACGTCAAAGCGATAAAGTTTGTAAAAAGATAAACCGTCGTTATTATAGCAACGGGGTGTGGTTAAGAAGTGATTGACAGATATAGTCGGTTTCAGAACGCATGTGCAGTTGCAGTAAAATAAACAAACTATTCAAAACCATAATCAACGGGGGTGCAGTGTTGGTTGAATGGGGGAAAAAAGAAAGTTTTGTAAGTGCTGTCTTTTAAAATTGCCGCATAAATGGATGCGCAATCTTTTTTTTTTAAATCCGTGCAAATATTTGGGGATATCCACAAGTGAAAGAAAAAGTACTTTTACATTTTCTTGAGTATCATAAACATTGTCCATAGGGTTAAGAATAAAGATGGAATTTAAAAAAGAGTTTTAATTTTTGGTGGAAGGATTTGATAGACCTCCATTTTTATTTTTGTACAGATATCTTTTTTATTTGTATTAGGGTATTTAATTCAATTTTTTTTGTTTAATAGATATGTAATAAATTTCTTTCTGCTCATATCTTGGATACAAATTGTATTTGAAATTGCTGTGTAAGAATACTCATTAGGAAATAATAATTTTCAATTTGAGTCTTTCACAAGAAAATGTTACTTTTCTAAAAAAATAACCTAGAGCAATTTTTTCACAAATAGTTTGTATAAATCTGTTTTCAAACACATCTATTTCTTGTTTTACAAATTAATGTTATTATTTCCGATACGCATGAAAATGACAAAAATTTCTCTAAATTACAGTCGTCACTAAACTTGAAAAAAAATTCGTTAGTTGGAAAATTTCGTGAAATGATTTATCTTTCAATATAGTTTAAAAACCACAAAATTTAAATTCACATAACTATACATTATTATAAAATTAATTGTTCACACACCTTTTTTGTAAGTTAATATCTATTTATTTTACATATCTTACCTATCAAAAAGAATTCGGCTAGGAAAGCAGGGGAAAAAAACAACTTTGTCAAGAAATACTCAGTATATATTTCCAACTTTAAAAAGGTACTTTTGTATTATGATTAACGCGAATTTTAATAACATTTTCCAATTTTAAGCTTACAAGTAATTTTAAACATGCATATTTTACTACCAGTAATTTTAAGAATGCGTGTCCTTCAATTTAACTACTGGTTAAGTCTATTAATTTTGTTTTGAGTTTTTTCGTTTTTAAAAAAATGTTTTCTCTCATTCCTCGCATCTTTGCAGTGCACGAAATACCTCATCAGACATATTTTTTTTTCACACAATTTAAGTCTAATCGTTTCAAATGATTTTACTTGCTCATTATACATCACATGTAGGTCCAGAAATATTTCAAAAACAGAGAGAAAAAAAAATCGAATCCCAAGAGAGAAAGTTCGATAAATGGAAAATGCATTTAGCTATTTATATATAGGTTATTTGACGAAGAAAATCATAAAATGTTCTTGGTTCCAGGAAAAAGTTCGCGAAATAGAGAAATTTGCAAGACAGAGGTTCGCAAAATGGAGGGCCGACTATATTACATTCATCGAATTAATTTCCAAATTAAGCTTCCTTTTTATTACACTTCCTTAAGTTGGTATGTAATTGAAAACCTGTTTCCTTGTTGAATTTTAATAATTGTTCTTATAGATAATCAGAGAAAAAGCCTGAATATTGTTAAATTTGGAAACCTGGAAGAAATATGAACATTTTTAAAATATTAATTTTTTTTTTTTTTAAGAAACTAGCTAGAGTTCTCAGATCTAAATTTATATA
>BMAV01025569.1:16515-38658 GCA_019973955.1 Trichonephila inaurata madagascariensis
TTCTGCAAGGTGTCTGGAAATTGTTTGTGGAACAATTGCTACGCCTATGTCTGCTCGTATCGTTGAACGAGTCACTGTGGGGTCCACAAGTGCTTGCCGCACGATCCTTTGATCCTCTCTCCTCGTGGTCTTCCTGGTCGCTCCAGACCCGGTTTTCCGCGCGTGGGTACCTTCTCGTGTCCACTGCTCCCAACAATTTCTAACGGCACACTCGGAACGATCCACCTGGCCAGCAACACGGCGCGTCGACCAGCCTGCAGTTTTCATCCCGATGATCAGGCCTCTCTCAAACTCGCTTAACTGTGAAAAATGTCTTCTAGCACGTTTACCTGGTATGTTTCGCTTACCAAAGTCTTTCTACAATCGGCGGGTAATCGTCACGTTTATGAATCTTCGAATTTGCTCTGGCTTATATAGCACCCTCTTCCTGATTGTAGCGCCACCTCGGCGTGTATGAGCATGCGTATTGGCACAAAACTTGGATCATTTGCATTTCACATTACGCTGCACTTATTTGCAAAGTTTCGCGATTGTACTTAGCTTCCTTCTTGGGTCGCTATTTTCAATGTTCCTGAGTGTATATTCTAAGAGTATTCTATATATATTCTAAGTAAAAGTATTCTTAGTAAGTAATCTATTTGTACAATTATTCTATTATTATTTAGTTACACTTATACTTTGTATTTAATTGTTATTGAAATAGTTACCAGCATAAATGTCAATTTTTCATAAAAAGAGTTTATTGTGATATGATTCATTATTTCTGTCCTGAAAAGTAAGTTAAATGTCTTAAGTGCGCAGTGGCTATAACGTCTAGCCACCACCCAGGAAAAAAACCATCGATCATATATTATTTTTGTGACTAAATAACGTTTATAGAGGATGAGAACATTGCATTTATCACAAGTACTTTATCACAGAAAATTGTATTTCAGCTGTGTGCCCGTTAAAGGGTTAACGTGCTGCGGGGCCCTCTAAAATGTGGGTTTTTAGAGGCACTAGCCTCGAGCTCATTACATGCCAGCCACGAGTCCGTGATCTTGACCACTAGGATATCCCAGCATCCTTTTCATGTGGGGAGGAGAGTCACTGTGCTTCCACTCCTTACCGATCTCTAGTTTTTGAGCCATATTAGTAGATCAAAATTCATCCATAGCTATACTTCGATCAAAAATTCATCTTTTTCTAACTCCAAAAGATTGAACATTCCGCCACACTGTTTATTATAAACAGCAGTTATAAACAGAGGTTGCTAAAGTGGTGGTCCGTGGACCACTAGTGGTCCACTAGAAAATTTCGCTGGTCCTCAGAAACATGTGGAATATACTTACTCATCACGAAAATTCAAAGCGAAAATTCAAGATAATAATTTAAGCATGTATTTAAAAGAAAGCTTCATCGACTTTTGGTCCGACAAAATTCTCAAATTTAAATTTTATTCATCCTTATCAAGATCCCAGTTTTGGCTTTCCATATAAAATGATTACTCTGTGGCGCCTTCACTATCGCTTATTACTTGTAAGTAGCATCCCCACATTGTAAATAGACTCCGCTATTTTTTTTTTATCTTTAATTGTTTTCATATATGTTGCTCGTGCTGTGTAAGTTTTATAATTAACACTATTTTAATTTTACTGTTTGGCATATATGTTTGTGTTGATTCAATAAATTTTACCATGCTTGTCCGACTTTGTTGCGAGCTTTGACTGAGAATGTGGATTTCAATACCCCAAAATAATGGTGACCCGGCCATGATTACCATCACACCACATAATGGCACTTCAGGCCACCGTATTCAATAAATTTAACCATGCCTGTCCGACGTGGCTGCGTTCTTTGGCTATGTGGATTAGCTTTCCCCCGCAACTCTTTTCTTAGTGAACAGTGATGAAAATTCAGATTCAATTCTCCACAACTTATTTATGTGAAAAGGCCTTTTCGTCTGTCACAGCCATCAAAACACGGGACCGATCTCATCTCGAAATTAATGCAGTTCTGCGTTTTGCAGTAACAACATTGGATCCAAATATCCATAATCTTGTTTCAAGTAAGCAGGAACATCCATCACACTAGGGAATGTATAATGCTAAGAGTTTGATATACTTAAACCGTTTTTTAATTGCTTTGTTTTTACAGTTTTTTTATTTTGTTTATTTTATTATGGTTCATTAATAAAGCTTTCTTAATTTGTTTACAATTAATAGTTTCATTTTATTAACTAGGTACATTTTATGTGTTCTTAGATCACATTTTTCTAATAAATATATTTAACACATAAAAAAACCTATTAGTGGTCCGTGGGATTTAAAATTTGAATTTACTGGTCCGTGATTTGAAAAAGTTTAAAGACCGCTGGTTATAAAACATTTTTTTTATGAACCATAAATTGTTGAAGTGTTTATGGAAAAACTGTTTTCAACCTTTTCACTTTTTGGAATATCTTTAAATTATCAAGAAAGCTATAATTGGTTTTCGCGTGGTTGGAACAGGTGATTCTGCATTAAAAATTTTCTGAATTCCCCTCTCCTCCCACCCGAATGATGATTTAGCTTATCTCAGAAAAGAAGATAATGTAAAAATTTTCATGCCGAAGAAATTGCTCTTATTTTAAGATTTATTATTTTATTTGGACTATTTGCACGAGTTATTGAGATCAACATCGTTAAATATAACAGAAGAAAGAACGGAAAGAAATGCATTCCCATTTATTGTGAAAGAAGGGAAAAAATATTTTTTCACGAATTCAAGGAAATCAAATGAAAAAAGTTTGTTGTTGTTTCTCATCCCCTAGATCAGCAAAGCTAGATCAGGTCCATGAATCCATTCAGCCTGAGGAAAGTAAAAATGAAAAAAATAATAGTAATAATAAAATGAGAGAGTTTTTGAATAATTTTCATTAGTTTTCATGTTAACTCAAGAGTTTCTTTGCATGAAAATAATTATTTTTGCATCTCCCTTAAATCTAAATTAACATTTTGAAGCGCACCTTAATACATTGGGATTATTTCAACGATTAAATTATTTAAGTATTCATTAAAAGTTAATGAATACAGTTAAAAATTTCGTATTATATTAATGATATGCAAAACGAAAGTAAAGTAATGAGGAAAGCGAATTTTTTAATTGCAAAATTTAGATAAAAATAAAAATTAAATTTTAATCAAGAGGGCATCATACATTAAACTTTTGAAATTTTACGAATTTTTTTGATTTTTTAGTGTACAAGACAGGAAGTCAGCTTTTATATTTCAAATCAATTTAAAAATACGATTCAAATGAATTTCAAAGACCATTTTTTTTCAGAAATACTTGTAATAATATTCTGAACATACCATTAATGCAGGCAAACTCAAAATACACCATTTTTTGCTTGTTAATTTCTTCAGACTTTATCAAAGTTAATGCTTCTTTCAAATATTTTTTTTCCTCTCTGAGATTTTCATTTTTGCCTTCGGCATTAACTCATTCGATGATGACTGTCAACACTGGTTTAAAGGCTGCTTAGATAAACGCTTGTATTTACATTTTCCAGGCTCCTTTACTTATCATTGTTCCATGCTGCTGATAATTTTCTTAACTAGTTTTTGTCTTTGTCCTTAAAAACTCACTTAGCTTATTATTTTCCGAAATACTTACTCTGTAACCTCAGTAATAACTTCTCCTATTTGGCAGAATTACTTTTATGCCTTTTTCGTCTAATAATGAAGCCCTTATCTCACGTATACATGTTTGGAGCAATTCTTCCTTCAAGCAACCCTTTGGAGCGATTTTTGTCCAGTTGCTATAGCAACGGCTTCAAACAACTTTTTCCTAGTGAGCTGAAAAAATTGCTCGAAATTTCAGCCAATGTGGTTCTTTGGCTTCCTACCTCATAAACAAGAAGACAGTAAAGATGGCAGCCTCGGTTTCGTCAAAAGCATCAGAAATGGCTATTAATATTTTAATGGCATATAATATTTTAAACAGAAGGAAACTCCATTTATGTTCACTACCGTCAACAAAAGTTCAAGCGGAATAAAAAAAAATAATACTGGATGTTTTTTTCCTTCCGAAGGCAGCAAAATCCGTGAGTAATTTTTCGATATGAAGATAGGGCATGGCTGACGTCAGAGTGTATTATTTTGCTTACGGACACCCTCCTCTATTACAGCTGCTTGAAACGGTTATTCAAAATAGACTCGAGTTGTTCCAAGACAGGCGTGTATGATAAGACCTTAAGAGAGCTGTAACAATTCAATGGTTGCGCTTAAGAGTTTTGTGATATTTTTTTTTAAGTTGAATCTATGTCTCGGACCCTCATTTGCTCTAAGACTTATCGCCTGGAGTAATTAAAGTTGTTGCACTAGACTTAAAACTTTTCTATAGGTTGATTTGGAAATTAGTTGAGGAAATGATCTGTAGGTGATGTTATCTTTATCACTTAATGTAGCGGCGGTATCCTAATTGTTATGGTGAGGAACACTTGGGTCGCATGTCATGAGTTCGAGTTCTAGAGTCATTGAAGACACACCGCATAGAGCCTGATACACGTTAAATTTGTCTAGGCTCAATCTCCACCCATTGGTGTGGTGTGATACTTTGGAGAGGAGAGTGTAGGTGTGTGTCGTCCTCGTCAATAAATCGAACTTCAAAATGATGAGGTACGTCTCCACTAACCATTGTGTTGCTTTATAGTATGACGTAAATAAACACTCACTTGTCACTGTGTTGAGGAATTACCGAGCATGGCTTGCACAACCAATTGCTCCCTGAACTATCCGAGAGACGTTTATTCAATCAATCAGAGAATATCTTATATTTCCAGCTTATAATTCCTGTAGGTTTTAATGAATAAAATAGAGTAATTTGAGGAAAAATGGCATATCCCCCCCCCTAAAACAATGCCTCATTTTCGATGATATATAAAAGTACAGTAAAGTACAGTAAAACCTGTTTTTGTGCAGTAGATAGGGACCGAATAAAAAGAAATCGCACAAAAATGATATTCGAAAAATTTCATAAATACTTGCATATAACAAACTACTTTGTCGATACATTTAGAAATTCTTTTTATGCAGTGGAAAGGGACCACAAAAAAATGTTTCACTTAGAAAATAGGTCAGTTATTTATGAAATTTGTGAGAAAGTACTTCTAAACAAAATAAATAATTATAAGTTACACATGAAAACATTTTAAACACATTTAATTTCTCATTGTATTCACGGCAAAGTTTTCAAAATGCACCTACACAATTCACTGCTACTCATCGTAATTCAAAGCAAGCATCTCCCTCTGGTAAATAAATTCAAAATCGCTTTTGTCACTTGATACAATTTCAATTGATTTTTTTTGGTAACATAAAGTAAAGGATAAGTTTTTGCGACGAAGGTTGGTTGGTCAGTTGCTTTTAAAGGCCACGATAACCAGATATTTATGGTCAAAGCTCTTTTGGAGTTTCAAACTCCTTTCGGATTTCGTATCTGTTTTAAGAAAATACTTTTTCCAATTTGTTGGAAAACTGTATCCCTGCGTATATTTTATCCGCTTTCAAACAATCCGGTTCTTCTTGTGTCCGTCTTCATAATCTATCAAATTATTGATAATGTCATTGTCATTGACAGTTTCATCTTCTATCAAACGCGTGCTGCTGGTGCGTTGGGAGAAAGCAGTTGAGCGTACAGAGTCATATATATTCAATGAACAGAACGTCTTGAAGTGTATATATGGACATTGATAGAAAAATTTCTATCCGTCAAAACCGTTGAGATTCATATACCGCATAAAAAAGATCGCACAAAAAATCGCACAAAAATAAAATCGCATATAAAAGCACTGAACAAATCAGGTTCTACTGTATATAATACGTAGGTGTTTTAAAAAGTAAGGTAATAGGCCCATTTAGAACAAACCTTTATTCAGGAAATATAAAAAGAGGAACAATTTAAGAAGGCACAGGTACATATTACTTCTCTACATAATCACCATATTTGTTTCCTCAGTACACCAAACTATCGAAACCAATATCGTAGAAATGAACGTCAAGACCATCGGTTCTGAAATGCTGACCTACTATGTGTTTCTTTACGACGAAGTTTAAGTGTATATTTATCAGAACTTCGACAAGGCAAACATTATTACCTGCAGTGGATGTCCTTGGTCGTCCTGCTCTTTCTTCAAATCGCACATCTGTTCTACCTTTGTCAAATCTCGTTCACCAAAATCACACCTATTATTGTGACATAACACTTGCCTCGCACACTTTTATCAATTGCCGATGAATTTCAGCTGGAGAATTTTTTTAAAACGCAAGAATCGTATCACATTTCTTACTCCGTTAGCGGACCACGGTTCCTTCAACGTAGCCATCTTCTAACTGAAATTTAGTCGTGTTACTGGAGAACCCCCCAACTCTCTCTATCGGCATCGTTTGAATGCTCTAACCGTCTTCGGAATCATCAGAGGCATTTTTATTCGTACGGATAATTTGCACATCCTTCAGAACTCTTAATACTTTACTTTTTGAAAAATCTACGTAAAAATCCTTTAGTTATATAATAGGTATATTGTATATATGAAAAAATAATGGAATAGAATTAAGTAATGTACACAGATAAATGTAATATAACACTAGATTTTTGAAAAATTCTAATCAATATTTACATTACGTCTTACTGTTGAATTCACTGCAGAGGGGTCGTTAACTTAGAAAACAATATAACAACAATAATGTATTCTCATCTAGCCAAAAACAAAGTTCTAAGGTATAAAGAAGAGATTTTCTGTCACAGACAGTATCATTGCTCCTTAAGTGTTCCCGCCTTCTGTCGAAAGACTGCCTCGGCAGATTTTGCTTTTTTAACGAAATGGATGAAATATAGTCTTTCCTGCTGTGCTTCTGAAGAATAGTTTAGACAGAAAAATATCTTCCCTTCTGCTTTGTCTTCGTCCGATATGTTTCCTAACCGAATTAGAATTATTTGAAACCGCATATTCTTAGGTGTGTATTAAGGTGGATCGTAGTAATTAATTATTATTATTAATTAAAAAAAATTATTAGTTAGAACCTACCTATACAGAAAAGACGTTCTACGGTATGAAGATTAGAAAAAAAAATAATTAAAACGAGTAATGTAACAAAAAAATTTTTTTTAAAGTCAATTCCTACTTATATTAACAAAGAAATTTTTTATTTCAGCTACTTTTTATTAAATAGTTACAATTAATATAAATATGTATATACATATGACAGAATCACAACATTAAATGGTAATTAATTCTTATTAGTTATAATTAAAGTATCGTATTGTCATCCAAAACAATCGTGTCTATAAAATTTCAGTTCAACTGAATGCTTGAAAACGAGAGAAAAAAAAAAATCTTTTATTTCGACCCAAGTCGCTAAAAATGAAACCAATGTGGCTGTATCTGTAATTCTTTAAATAATTAGTGTTCCAGTCAATTATTTTTAATTAATTATAATTAAATTATCGTATTTTTACCCAAAACTATAGTGAATAGAAAATTTCAGCTCAAATGAGCGCTTAAAAATGTGAGAAAAGAAACCTTTCCTAGTTTTGACAAAAGTCGCCAAAATGGTCGCTAAAACGTCAAAAATGATGCCAATGTGGTTGCATTGGCCATGCTTTGAATAATTAGTATTAATCAATTAATTTTTATTAATTTTAATTAAATTACTGTATTGTCATCGAAAATAATCATGTAGATGAATTGAGCACAATTGAGCGCTTTAAAATGTATTTTATTAACGATTGAAAATTCCACCAAGATAAATAAATATATAGAGAGTGTGAGCTAAAAGTAGGAATTGAAAAATAATTTCAAAATTAAGCATTGCTAAAAATTAGTTGAATTTTCGAAGATAATGGAAAATGACATAATTTTGGTTAGATGATTTTAAACTCAAAATAAAATTATTTTTCAGCATTATAAATATCCATAAGGGAGTACTGTAAAGTAGATATTACAATGTGTAGTGTGACATTTTGTAACCCCAACTCTTCCCTCACATTACTGTCGAGTCAATCCGAACCAAGAATTTTTCCATCCTGTTCTTAATTGTCTTGCACTGTCATTTCAGCAGTAGTTTTTTTTTTTTTAATTTAATTCTAAAGAAGCTGTAAAATGAACCTGACGTTTTATTCTTGTAATTATTTCGTAGGTGTTCTCTCATCGCGATAGATGTTAAGAAGTAAGAAAAAATATGTGTTTTTCTTTAACAAAAATTACTCTGACTTTTTACCGTAAAAAAGTCGAAATACCTAAACTTCATTCTTCTTTTGGCAGCACTTAAACATAAAAATTAATTTTTCAAAATTATTTTTACTTTCATCTATATACCAGAGAACATCTTATCCGCATTGTAAGGTTTTGAAATTCTGAAAAATTTTTCGATCCACTTGTGAAACCGCCTCTCTAAGGTGACCGTTTCTTTGATTATCCGCGTGAGCTAGAGTTGTAGGGTTTACAAAAAGAACAGACATTTTTATATTCTTAATATGACTTTATTAAGAATATTAATTAAACCTCTAACAAATTAAATAATAATATTTGTGTGGGAATATCTACTATGAACAAACACACAATAATAGTTATACCGAATCGCGTAGCTTGGACCACTATCGATATCTAACCCGCCTAATCTCACTTCTAATAATATTACAAGTCCTAATATCAAATAGTCAATCCTACCTTAATTTGATCGTAGCTTCCATACTATGAAGAGGCGTCTGGGCGCGCGTGCAATGGTATGCACCTTGACGTAATGGCTTAATCTTCAAGGTATCTTCTACTGGCTGTCAATTCACGCTTGTATCAATCTCTCACATAACATTCTCCAAATTGCCATTCGACTTACTAAAACTTTTGTTATTTAAAAGCTATCTTATTTGCATTTCCTCTTCACATTTCGCTTCTTGGGTTTTGGTTGGAAAATAGTTGGCATTAATCTTGGCCCCCAAAGAACCCAGAGGACATGTTAAAGAAAAGACGCGTGAGCCCGTCACACACTCCCTAATGTACATATGGTAGACAGCATTTTAGTTGAATCAAGATATATTGAGTTTTGTATATTTTCATCCAAATTTGCTACAAAACATAAGTACCTCTTACCAAAACTTTTTTTATTTTAATTTCTACATTTGTTTCAAAATGATAAAAATAATTTTAGATTAAATACTAAACATTCCCAGAAAAATAAAAAAAGCTTTCAGGAGATCACGTTATAATTACAAAATGAGGTACCAAAATAAAGATAAAATAATCTATTTATTTATGAATTCATAGAGGTATAAAATGCTTTATAACACAGTTTCATAACATTTGGTTCATAAAGAAGTATACAGTTTCAATGCACTATAAATCAAGGGCAAGGTTAAGTATTATAATTCACTTGTGATAGAATTGTCTGGGACTACTTAGTTTTGTTAGAGACAGTCAAAGATGTTCTTTGTGTGAACGCTTTGTCACACGACGTACACCGAGCCGTTACTCCAAATAAACAAATAAATGGTTTCCTGTTCTGGAAATCCCATTATTTGATGATATTTGGTTGTTTCTTTAGTTAACGATAGAACACCTAGAATTTTAAAGTGAAATTTTACATGACAGATCATGGGCTAATAAATCTTTTTTTACAAACTACGTAACAAATTCTTTGCTTAATAAGTTTAACAATAGTAGGCATCTTCCTTTGAGTATAAAATATAACTTTAAGGGGACATGGTACGATTTACACAAATTTTTTTAATTTAATGATTTTTATTATTTTTTTGGTTATCTCCTATGTGTATGTATGATGTAAAACAGATTTTGAGCTCAAAATTTCAGAAAACGCTAATCATTTTAACTTTTTAAGGGAAAAACTTGAAATTTTTATGAAGTGATTTTAAAAACTGCTACTCCTACAAAACTTGGAAGTACACGCATGAAATTGGATTAACATGTACGTCAACCTATGTATAACATAAGTTGGTATGGGTTTTGCGATAACAAGATTGGTATTTGTACAATACTATTTTTTATGAATGCTTATTGAAAATTCCTTACAAAATGTGTAAATTCTAACATCAATTATTTTTAAAAAAATAAGTATTGCTTTGATTCAAAAGTGCATACCAGCTTTTGTTGCATGTACTATTAGCAACGAGTGAAAAATTTTTTCCAAGTATTAAGCACAATAGAAAAAAAGCCTTAGCATTTTAAATGAAGACAAACTAGAAATTTTTATCTAGAAATTTTATTTTTATAGGCTATTGCATGATGCTACATTAAAGATAAACATAAATGGACCATAAAAATAGCAATATATATATATATATATATATATATATATAAGTATAAATCACACAATTTATATATATAAATATATAAATTATGTAAGAACTACACATTCAAAGTTTTTTAACTCGTCTTTTCTTTAAATGTATTTAAATTTTATATTCTTCCCGAATATATAATTCCATCGTTTTCCCTTTCAAATTCAACTTTGTGTGAATTATATTATTTTCTCAACAAAAAAGATATCTTATTCAAGGTACATGAAATAAAATTTAGAATAGATATTATTATAAAATAGATCCAATTTTGATATAAAATATATACCCAACTTTGATTGAACTGTCAAATTAAAGTCAATATTTTGATTAAAAATTAGCTTATACTAACTCTAATGAATTAACTCATATCAAACAAGAAGGGCCTTTAATGAGAATACTGAATATGTGTGTGTCAAAGAATATTACCGAATGTAAACACACATGTGGTATTTACAATTTACTAAAAATTTTATTGCAGCTGACAGTTAAGGAATAACAGTTTTCTATGTGTAAAGGAAACATACAGATTTTCCGACCAAACAATTAGCAATCATCTCGGAATACACACGAAAGTGTCACCTGGGCTCCTGAATTTTCAAAATCATGATGAAATAATTTGATAAGCATGATTATTCAGACATTTTTAAATGACAATTATCAGTTTCTCATAGAATAAACCGGTAATAATTGCATTAAGTTTAAGTTAATCGAATTAAGGGTTATCTTGTGGGGAGTGTGTGTTTATTATATGTTTAGTTATTTCACTTGTGTGAAAAATTCGCTTTACTGTTTTTCTTTATTGATTCTACACTCTATAACAAAAAAAAAAAAAAAAAAAAAAAAAAAAAAAACAAAAAAAAACAACACATCAAGAATTAGTGGTCCGATGGAGACAAAAATTGGTGGGCGGAAAAATTATGTTTAGAATAGAAAATGATTAAAATTTCAGAAAAATTGAATGATTTATTTCGGAGTTACATAATTACAAATTAACGAGCTCAATAAGTTGTTGACCCACCTCTAATCTAGATGCAAGCTGCCACACGACGTGGCATAGAGTGATAAAGCACCCTGACGGTCTCCTGCGGTATTTCTTGACAAATTTGCTCCAATTGTCGGGCTAGGTAATCAACATTCCCTGGCAGATGCACAGTCGCCTTTCCATCATATCTTAGATATGCTCGATTTGAGAGAGATCTGGCAATCTGGCTGGCCAAAGATGTGTTTGGCAAGCTGTAAGACAGTTCATAGTAACACGTGCCGTTTCATCTGTGAAGGGTCATGGTGGACACTCGTGTGCGGGTTGCACGTCTGATGGTTGATAACAATGAATCAGGTGCTGTGACAGCTGATTTGACAGTCAATTTGTCCTCCCTATCTGCTGTGGCCCTAGGTCAACCACTACCTTCATAACGCTGAAGTCTGCCATTGTCCACCCATTCTTGACAGCATCTTCTAATGGCCGCATCGCTTCGACCCATATGACCAGTGATTTTCCGATTTGTCCAACCTGCCTCTTTCAATCCAATGATATGACCTCTTTCAAACTCTGATAGCTGCTCGTAATGAGCTCGAATCTTGTGGCGAGACACTTATTCAATCGTTCCAAGGTACCCTAAATCACAATGCAAAAGAAATTTTGACCATGAGACTGAGAATTGCTTCTTATAGACACCTGCTGAGTGCGCAGTTTCGATGCGCTGTAGCTCCCGCTATTCATTCGTCGGGCACCAAATTTTAATCATTTTCATGTTCGGTACAAATGTCTTTGCATACGAAATTTCATTACCATCGAGCAATTCCTTCTTGGTGCGTCGCTTTTTTTTTGTTATAGAGTGTACTTCCAGAGAACCAAAATTCATTTCTGCTCAAAGTTATTTACGTGTAGATACGAAGATCTGTGATGTTAACTTTATTTTCCAATTAAATTTTCTTAAACACTACTTGGAGGCAATCATGAGAACAGATTAATATTCTGAGTTGAACAATTTTTAAAATAGGAATATTGCAAATTGTATTTATAGTTGTTACGCCCGTTCGATTTGGAGTACGCCAACCTGAGGCTTAGAATAGATTTTAGCTCCGCTAATTTTGCTATTGAACGCGGTGGATCGTTCTAAGCTTGCTTATTCTGCTTGTCTCATACGATCATGTTTGCCAAGTGGTCATGGTTGACAAATAAGGCTGGAAAAGCTGCAATTGAATTTTGTTCTTGAATCCTTCTAAAGACTAGACAGACTACAGATGGGCTGATGAAAGCTTAAATATTTAGAGGCTACTATAAGTTCTCACGTTGATGTGACGTGTGAGTGTGGAGAGAGGATAGCCAACTTGGGAGTCAGTTTTATTGTATGACCATGGATCAAAATTACAATCTCCATTGTCAATATCCCTCGAGTGAGTTGGTTTTGAATGTTATATTGATAAACAACCACTCGTCAATCCCATATTTTCGGTGGATGTTATATGTAATTACAAAAAGTGCAATGGAGTTTCTTATGGATCCCTTGCTACTATAATGGTTATACAAAGAAGCAGATATCGTTCAATATTATACCTTTCAAAAGGTTTAAATCTTCTAGAGGGGTGCCAACTCCAGTGGCGTTCTCGCCATTTGATAGTTGCTAACGTTCGCGAATAGCCATTCTTGTTCCATACAATTTCAAAAATTCTGTGATTATTATATACATATAATACTTGCTGGTATACCCGTTCTTCACACGGGATAGTTAAAAAACTAAGCAATACAGACTGAAGGATAAAAAAGTTTTTAATGAGTTAATTTTGTGTGAATAGCAAATTAAACAAAAAAAAAAAAAAAGCTTTTTGCATATCTCTCAGCAGAACTAAAAAAAAACATAGTCGTAAAACTTTAAGTCTTTAGATCTAATAGCTGATAAAAAGGACTTTTTTATTTATAACGGCCCGTAATTCTCCTGTGGGCGATTTTTGGAAACATCTTCCTAAGCTGATCTCTGCTCAGCAAAAATAACACATTGTTACACGTTTTGTGTAATGAACGCTTAAAGTAGTGTAAATAATTTATATCTAGATGTGTAATACGTTAATATTACTTTCTGTCTTATTTATTTTATGTTAAAGTTGTAATATATTTGCAAGCAACGCCATTTCTTACATTATAATGGCGATTCAATGGAAACATAGCGAAATGTTGGCGATAGAGCCAAGTTGGCATCCTTTTTGGCGACCATGTTGGAAACTTGGCGATTGATTGAACGGTTCAGAAGTTGATGTGCTGTAGCGCTACCTGGTGGGGAGCTGCAACAAAAAGTAGAGCACAAAATCTTCTCCACACATATACATATACATGCCAATTTTTATAGTGATCGGTTGAACGGTGTTGTGTGAAGTGATCCGATTTCATATATACAAACATCTATTTTTATAAGAATAGCAGTGAATATGTTCTATTGTAAACAGTGTAAATAATATTTAATGCTTATGTATATGCTTTCACGTTTCCTTTTTTTATGGGTGTTTATTTCCATGGCTCACTTAATTAGTGGTTAAAAACCATTTTCACTATCTATAAAATATTTTGAATCAGTTTTTAATTTCTTTTTTACCAAGACCATATTGCTGTTTTTGTTTAAGTAATTTGTTTTATTGTGTATTATTGTGCATCTACTTATTTTTGTTTACTCTGTCTTCTAATACACAGTGTCTAATGCAATAACCCAATTAATTAATTCAATTATTATTGTTAATGATATTTTATGATTCTCCTGTTATTGTTGTAGAAGTAGTTCTTATGAGACGGTTTAATGATCCTTCAGTTGAGCTCCGTCACCTACGGGGATTGCCACTAACCTTCAGGTTACTTCTTAACGCGAAAATAAGCAATCCATTTGTCTCACGCTATGGCTTTTTTTGGTGCTTTTCCGTTTCTCTGGTGAAAGCGATAAATTCACCAAATTTGACACAACCGACGCCAAACGGGCTATTCCCTCTGCTAACCTTTTATCATGACATTTTAAAAACAAGTCTCCGTCTTCTCTTATCAGTATCAAAGACTAACTGAGATTCATCGTCGTGATCTAGTAAATTTAGATAAAGTGTATAGTAAATTTATAGATAAAGTGTTTATCATAAATTTAGATAAAGTTTGTTGTAAATTTAGATAAATTTTATAGTAAATTTACATAAATTTTACAGTAAATTTAGATAAAGTTTATTGTAAATTTAGATAAAGTTTATAGTAAATTTAGATAAAATTTATAGTAAATTTAGATAAAACTTATTGTAAATTTAGATAAAATTTATTGTAAATTTAGATAAAATTTAGATAAAGTTTATAGTAAATTTAGATAAAGTTTATTGTAAATTTAGACAAATATTATAAAAAAAAGATTCTTTCATTTGCTAGCCTTTAGTATTTAAAACACATATGTTTTGTTAAAAGAAAAAAAAACAATTAAAAAAAATTAAGTTTTGGAAGCAAATTTGTACATTAATACTTATACAAAGTTATCATAGCGATACGAATACAAATAAAATCGGGAAGACAAATGTTTTCTTGAATTCTACGACTAACTTAAGGTATCCGACTCTACGTTCGGAACCATGATTTTAAAAAAGTGCATAAATGTATAATTTTTATGATATTTAGTGTCACTTAGATTAGAGAATACATGTATAAAATTGTTTTAAGGACATTATGACAAAAACAATTATTTAAATACAATATTTTGGCAAAAAATTAACTTAGAATAACCTTTTTTCCAAACGTTCTCCTTTTGTAAAAAATGCTTCTATTGTATTAATAACTTGCCTGTATACAGCTCAGACCTCTGTACAGAGGCTCAACTATGTGATTTTTGAAAAATTCACAGTATTTTCAGAGTTACAACCATTTGAAATAATTATCGGCGTATTTTCTTAAAATTTCTCTCTTCTGTTTTCGTAAAACATGGATAAACCTACTTCCAAATTATGCGTTTCAAAAATTCTAGTTGAGCCTCTGTACAGAGTTCTGAGCTATATAGAAGCAAAATATTATTATAATAGAAGCATTTTTCACAAAAGGAGAATATTCTGAAAGTGGGTCCTTCTATGTTAATTTATTGTCAAAATATTATACTTAAATAATTTTTTATTGTAATACTATTCTTAAAACAGTTTTACATATACTTTCTAATTTAAGTGGTACTAAATATAATAAATATTACCCATTTACACGCTTTTGCAAAATCACGGTTCCGAACGTAGTCGGATACCTTAACGTCCTTTTCCTGGTTTTGGTTCCTCAACATAAAAAAAAGAAGCTTCCACAAGATACTGCACTATGAAACTAAACTCAGTGGCGTGACAGCCCATGTGGGCCAAGGCCTACATCTACCCATCTCAGTATATGTGACCTTGGGCTCTGAGGGGCTTGAACAGATGTTCCGAGCAGGTGGTCAGTATGATGCGAAACCCCCAGTGTTTAGTTCCCAAGCAATTTTGATTCTCATTTATCGACCTACTGAAGGGATAGAAGGCTGAGCCGACCTTGCCCAGCCTTGGGTTTGAGCCTCGGACCTGTAGGGGAAGCGCGAGACGCTACTACTCAGCCACGTTTCTTAAAATGTCATTATGGAATAAAATTCTTTTTTTGTTTAAATCATTCATAAACATTATTTTTTTCCCTTGAATGAACAGTTCACTTATACACATTAATATTAATTGCTATAATAGCACTTGTTTGATGTAATGTTTTAGAGCAAATGGTAGTCATGTTAAAGATGTAAAGGCAATTAGCGTCATTGTAATGAATATGAAATGCAGATCATATATCAAAGATCTCTCTCTGAAATTCCTAAACCCCATCATATATTTCTCTCTAAGTCAAAAACATTCATAATATTCACCGAAATGTCGGTCCTTTCAGAACATATATTTTTTTCAGTCCTGTGTGTGTTAATAATGGTGGAAATACACATATTTATAAAATAATAAATAAATGTTGAGGACACTAAGAATCTCAATTACAAGTCTAGGTTTCCTGTGATTTTGTAGACGAGGTATTGTTGACTCTTAACTATATTGAGTAAATACTCTACTATTTACTGTTGTCATGTTAATATCTCATGAATAGGGAGTAATGAGTTTTGTGAGTTATTTCGAAGAAAGTTCGCAGTTCTCATTGTGTTCTGTTATAAAAAAAATGGATGTTTTAGAGAAATGCGAGAATTCTACTTGTAAATCTCTGCTCAGAAGAATTCCGAGAAACAGAAAACTAATTATCTAAAACTTCCGTCTTAATAACATAATATGGAATATAAATGTGATTTTTTGTATTAGAGAGAGTTAGGAAGAGCCCCTATCTTAGGGCATGTTGCAGTTTTAAATTCTTCACAATTAATACTGATAAAATATCGATTAAAGTTAACATTTAAGTTGTCGCAACCCAGAGGTTGTAGGTGCAGTTAGAGACACTGAAGAAGCAGATGTTGTTATAAAAATTAATTTTTTTTTTATTTGTGACTGATCATCTAATGATTAATTCAAGTTTAACAATTGTAGGATCAATCCTAACTAGTTCCTAACCTAAGCTTAGAAGATTACGGAATAGACACTTTTTTCTTTCAATCCGATTGTAGATCACTTGTTGGATGTATCCTAAGCTGCTGCAATCCTCTTCACATCTGCTTATCTATTATTTCCACTTTTTCTAACAGCAGTTCTTGCTTGAATGATAGCGCAAGGACTAACGACTCGCTACTAACGATTAACGACTAACTCTAAAGCACCCGTTGCCGGGGTTTAAATAGCACATGCATTAGCATAAAATCAAATTATCTCTACGGAAGGTCGTTTTAAACTCAAATCCCAGTTAAAGAAGAATTCTTCCAAGACGATTACTAGATTTATTGTGGAAAGAACCTGTCAGAAAGTAAACGGCAAATGTCTATATTTTGTTGTGTACTCATAAGGTCTATTGAAGCACACTTTATGTTTATATTAGTTATAACCTGTTATAACACAGTTATAAATGATGCAGTAGTTTCTTCTCTGCATACAGTTGACAAAAAACTCTTTCGAGTGAAAAATCAAAAAATGCGAAGTGTAAGTCGCGATTTCGATTGCCTCGTGGGGAAGTTTAAAGACGAATGAATTTCGATCGGTGTTCAAATCGCGAAGTGTTTTGGCTCAGTTGCTAAAAGCAATATATGCTTTAAATATGAGTGATTTCTATGCACTGTCTAACAAGCCATCAAAAATGTGCTATGGACTTTTAAGATTCTATTGACGATGGAATCGATATTTAAAGAAACTACATGCTATATGGGTTGGTATTGATACAATGTCATTATTAGAGGTAATCAGATACGTTAGGTGGTGAAACACGATTCAGAATCTTCGAATCCTTTAATATATTCTATGAGGACAACACAATGTTACAAAGAAATTGTATGCGACTTAAAACAATTTTTTATAGGTTTAGACGAACATTTTAAGTAAAACTAAGCAATAATTCTTGAAAAATATTCATTAATTTTGGAATGTTAAATAATTATTAGTAAAACCTTCTCCCAAATTTAGAATTGAGGAAGCAATATCCTTTTAATTACATTAATGCAAGTTACTAAATTGAATCTGAATATTCGGTATAATGAGTATTTTTTGTGTGCAGTTTTCCCACAATCAAGATTTGGCCCATGAACAAATTTTATTTCCGATTTCGGAATATATTGATTGTGTGAGTGTTTGTGGTCAACTAAGTCATCTTCGATTCGAATTTTCCTTGCGAAACCTATTTATCATTATTCTGCACGAAAATGAGTTGAGCAATGTTGATCGTCGGATAAAAAAATAGCAAATCGTTGTGATTTCGATTCCCAATAAGAGCATAGGGAACCATTTTTCAGCGTTGTTTGCCTTTCTGTACGATGCAAATGACAGGAAATTGTTATGTTGAAAAGATTGATGTTCCTGCAATGTGTTTGTATGTTGATGATGCTCTTTATTTTCCTTAATCGAAGATGTACTCTATCATCACATGAAGCTATTTTTGATTTTGAAGCGGCTTGTGGGTTGATGTATTCTAAGTCAAAATTTCCGAATTCTTAATGGCTGTTCTTTTATATATTCATAATTAGCTTAAAGTACATTGTAAGGAGTTTTTCTTTTGTGTAATTTTTGTAATAATTTCTGTGTATTTTGTACGCTATATTGGTATATTGTAAATTACTTTTACGAGTAATTTTACCTGTTAAAACACTTTCATGATAAGCAAATATCTAAATTAATATAAAGTCGTATAATTATAATCCAAATATTCTGCTGTGACAGTAAAATATAGAATAATTTACTATACAACTCTTCCTCTTGAACAGTTTTGATGAAGAATCAATATGATATCAAAGCATAAATGTGATATGTGAGACATATTGTTTGCTAGAAAAAAATGAAAGGATTTAAAAGATTTAAAATATAACTACGGGAGTGAGCTTTTATTAACGGCCGGCGCAAATTATATATATATATATATATATATATATATATATATATATATATATATAAAGCAAGCAGTCGTCCATCCAATATAGTGGTTAGCAAAGCTGACTGCTGTGTCGTAGGGCCTAGGTTAGAATCCCGGAGAAGTCATGGATGCTAGTAAATGTGTAGTGCCTTCGCGGCTAGGGGGTACTCTAAACAGCCGCGTCCAGCCGCAAGTCCTCTCGAGAGGTTGGTGGCAGGGGATGAGAGATGGGAGGCCCCTGACCTTCCCCAAAGAAGTTCTCCCTCAATATTGGGGTAGAACCGAGCTAAATCGTACTGGCACCTGTATGGTGCTCAAGGCTACGGCTAATGACTGGCATACATCTAGCCTCTTGCCATGATGAATTTCGTGGGCCTCGATCTAATTATGTTAGGTAGGTGGAATTGGCAACAACAACATAAAGCAAGCAACATGTGGGCTATTGGGGACGGAGGTCCTTATTTTGATTCATAGTCAAGTCATGAAGACGACATCTTGTGATACCCCCCTGCCCGGGGGTATCATCTCTTCATCCACGCGACCTAGATTTGTAGGGGTAAATGATTGACCACTCGAACCTTCCATTATAAATCTAGTTTATTATTATCTCAATATATATTAATCAATGCAACACAAGTCTTACTTAGAGGAAAATGATCAGGAGTAATATGACGTAATTAAAAATTCTTAGCAAATAGCGCATTAAAACCGACTCACTATCTTTATGATAAATTAATCTCCGAATCTTTATCTATAGCCGATTCCTTAACTAGCTAGGGTCCGCTCTATAATTAAACTTTAATAATCAATCGCTTACCGACATTACACGGTGATCAGCAGCCAAGATTTATATCCTCCTCTTGGACTATATTCCTTTAATATTATTATTATTATCCGACTTGATCCAGCTTCTATTTACCTTCTGGCTTTTATTTTGCTTCTATAAGGCTCTCCGGCCTCCAGCCGACTTTTTCGCGAATGCAAAAGCTCCCATATATATAATCATTCACTAATCTGCATATCGTGTTTTCTTATTGAGAAGGTTGGATTGAAATGCTATTCTGGCCCCAAAGACTCCCCAAGAGGATTAGTGAAAAGGCGCGATAAAGCCCCGTCACTCTCTCAGCTGGGACTCCCACTCTCCGAACTTTCCGCATCTTCAGGGAGCACACTTAAAGTATTAGCTGATTTAGCATGCTTTAGCTCCTCTACATGGCAGATCTTTAGTGCCACTAGGCTTGAACTCATGACACTTCGGTCACGAATCCGTGACTATGACCACTGGGCTACAAACGACAAGTTATTACTGCTCTCTGTACTACAGTAAAATTGAGGTGTGGTACTGAACAGGTTATAGGAAAAGTGTTCCAAGTACATTTTTTTTCTCAAATTACGATTTGTGCGATTTACGATCACCCGCATTTAAAGCTCGATAAACAAATTTAAAAAAAAAAAGAAAGAACCAATAAACAATTTTACTGAAAATAATTATTTTAGGGAATTGTATTTTTTTTTATAACAGTTGCAGTAGAGTACAGTAATGCCTCGAACTTACTTGGTAGGTGGGACTTAGTGGTAACCGCTTAAGTGGGGTACAATTTCGCATAAAAAAACATATCAGTTATTTTTAGATGGAACTGAAGACGAAGGAAAATAATAATTTAGAACAAAACAAAGTTTTATAAATTTTTATATAAGTTATTTTTATCTAGAAGGTTTCATAAAATCTAACTAGTATTCTGCCTGCATGAAGATTTCTTTTCCCTTGGAAAATTTCCTCGTAGTATGCTAATAAATTTTTTATTACTTGTTTTGTTGAAAAGAATATGCTCTTCGATGTCGTATGTATTTTCTGAAACTTGTTACCCTTTTTAACAGAGGCCTTTTGTCAAATTACCAACCGTCATTCGACCTTCTAAATGAATTATGTCTAAACACTTTTGTCTTCAATGCCTTGCTCTTGCTCATGCGTTTCTTGAGCTCATCAACTGTCAGTTCCTGATTGTGGGGATCCAGCATTTCTTGAACGCCTTATTACAACACTAATGGTCATTAAAATTTCTACACTAAGAAGGCGACATGCTATAGACGTGAAATTTAAACGACCGGAAGAAGGTGATGTGATACGCAAATGATTTGATTTTTAGCGCATTCAGACAAACCAGGTGCCAGTAGCGACACTTAACAATGTGTTTAAATGAGGAAATTGCTCAACTGGTTTCTCATACACAAAACGAATTTGAATGTTTTTGCCTGGTGAAAAGTTGTTCTGATGCCTCGTGCAAAAAGAATAAAAATGCGCATACTGTAGCGAATACATAAAGCGAATAAATAAAGTCGAATTGTAGCGTACCGGGATTGTGCGGTTTATCGCATCGCAGTATTGCTGCTCGTGTCGGTTGAGATCCAATGAGTGTTAGCAGAATACGGAATCGATAGGTTCAGGAGGGTAATACGGAACGCCGTACTGGATCTCAACCTCACTAACAGCCGAGAGGACAGGCATGTTACCCACATTGCCTTAATGGATCGTGCAGCCAAGTCACGAGCCCTGAGTCAAGAATTGGGGTCGTTTGTAAGACAAATGTCTGCACGAGCAATTAGATGACGTTTGTAGCAGCATGAACTCTTAGCCTGGAGACCATTGCTGCGACTACTATTGATGCTGCATCACAGATAGGAGTCTCTTAAATGGTGGAACCTGACGTCATATTTTCAGATGAATCCAGGTTCTGTTTACAGTATTAAGGCGGTCGTACCCGTATTTGGCGGCATCCTGTTGAACCTACATTGGCAGCATACCGGCATTCTCCGTCATACTGGCCCATCACCTGCCTGATGGTATGGGTGCTATTGTATACATGTCTTGATCATTTGTTCGCATTGATATCACTTTGAACCGTGCATGTTACATTTTTCTGGTGTGTTATGATTCGTAACTCTAACCTTTATTCGAGCCCTGCGAAACCCAACGTTTCGGCAGGATAATGCATGAACGCATGTTGCCGGTATTGCACAGACCTTCCTTGATACGGAAAATGTTCGTCTGTTGCTCTGACCTGTACGTTCACCAGATCTCCGGCCAATAGAAAAAGTTTAATCCATGGTTGCCGAGCCATTGACTTGTCACCATACGCCAGTCACTATGGTTGATGAACTGCGGAATCATGTTGAAACTGCATGGGCATCTGTACCTGTACGCCCTCCCATCTCTGACTCAATGCCGAAGCGTGTAAGTGCTGTTATTACTGCCAGAGGTGATTGTTCTGGGTACTGTTTTCTCAGGATCTATGCACCTGTGGCGGTGGATATCTATATGAACTAGTACCAACATCACGCGTTGA
>BMAV01025569.1:38668-52607 GCA_019973955.1 Trichonephila inaurata madagascariensis
ACATCACGCGTTGACGATCGTTTTGGCGTGATTGGTTACGTACTTGCTTTCGGTACGGAAGGTACCCAGAACGAACCTTCCTCCTTCACACCCTAAATTCTTAAACATTTAATCACTTGTTATTTCCAATATAATACATTTGTTCACTAAATATCATTTTGTTATCTGCATTTCTTCCTGGTGTGGCAATTTTAATGGCCAGTAGTGTATTTATTTCTAAATTTATTTGCCTAGTAAGATCGATGACTTCTTCGATCAATATACCCATCTCATTAGACATGGATTCCACCTGAGTTTCAGTAATGAAGGGGAAAAAAACACGAATCGACGAGATTTGAAAAATCCCGTAACTCGCAGTAAATCGAGGTATTATTGTACATACGTACAGACTAGGGTTTCTTTCCCGGGAATTATACTTCATTCCCACTATTTCCCGGGATTCTCAATCTGCAGTTACTCTCTCAATATTTTGCGGTTAACTAGTAAAAATTGTTTGGTTAGACAAGTCCAAATGATAGGGACAAGATTTTTCTGCGAAGAAGAGGAATCAATATTTAACTCTTCGCACTCAGAACAAGCAAGCATGGGGATTTTGAAAGAAAAACTTCTGATATTTTGGACGAAAAACTAGAGAAAGCAATTTACTCTAAAACAAAATTTTTATATTGTTCAACCAAAAAAAGTACTAGCTTCAACAAAATCATGAAACAAGAGTTACAGTTGTTCGACTCGACTGAAAATTTGTCAGCAAACATTATAAAACTATGTGAGGCCTTAAAAACAATCACTCCGTCGTCAGTTGAAGCCGAGAGAGCGTTTTCTGCTGCCGTATTGTTCGTAACAAAGCTTACATTTAGGATGAGTGATAAAAGTATAAATTGCTTATGCTTTCTGAAATCTTATTTCAAAAATAAATAATTTATTATATATTTTTTGTATTTTTTAGACCATCATATAAATAAGCATTAGTTTTGGTAATTATATGTGTCCTTATTCTGTATAATAAATATTGATTTTATTTAAATTCAACTTGTTTTTATATAAATTTTTTTAAATTTTGATGTATTCTCGGGAATCTCGGGAACGACAATTACATACCCGGGAATGGAAAAACCTGGGAAATCAGAAACTCCACTACAGACATCCTGAGTTTATGGTATCGGCTGAAATCAGCGTGAAGAGAAGTATGAATCGGAAAAAACCATATTAAAAAATCTCCATCCGTTTCAAACATTTTTTTAGCCTTTAAATGTAATCAACTTTTTCCCAAAGCATTTTTTATATTCTTTCCATCGTTTCTAAGAACTAAAGCTCCATTACATTTATTTTATCTTTTTTTTGTATTAGATTTGAATACATGATTGCATTCCATTTTATGCCCATGTATGACATAAAAGGGAACTTAGTTGGAAATCCTTAAGGACCTATGTATGCCCCGCCAGCATACAATGTGTTTTTTCACAAAGTATTTCTTTTCATTTCAAAATAAATCAATTTAGAAACATTTTTGTATAAATAATATAGGCTCAATACTACAAAAAAGATAAAGACTACGATGATAATTTGATCTATTCTTAGGATTCTGTTTGTCAAAAGCAATTGTAATGATACAAATGATAGATATAGGAATTAAAAATGTAAGTTAATTAAATGACTAATTGAACTTAATTGTATGTGCAGCAGAAAAGAACATCTCGGGAGCAAAAAGAATTAGTTTTTATTTAATACTAATAGTAAGCACTAACTTTTTTGATGTTTTCGGTGAGTTTATAATTATACTATTCTTTTTTTATTGAATAATCGTACATTAGTGTTTTCCGAAGATTAATCATATACAGCTTTTAATGTCATTTTTATTTCGTTATTTGTTTTCTTCAACAGTAACTAATATTAGTTACTTTATGCAATTTATTACTATTTTTTTTCACTGTAAAGAAAATGAGTGGATAAACACTTTCTATATGTTATTCAAAGAAAAATATTGTGTGTGTGCTTATGCCCACACACACGATAGAAGTAAAAAATTCTTATTTATTCTTGGCAAGAGTATCCAATTCTTCGAATGTACTATGTTTCCTCATACGATATTTTCGCATGCAGACGTTAAATAGTTCACTTTTTCGTGCCCATTCATCGGAGGATTTGTTCATTTTATCCATTTTCTGTAAAGAGCAATGTTTAAATTATTATGCGTCCTTATATAGTTATATGCAGCCCAATGGATGAGTGGTAGGGTATCGCGCTTCCCTGCAACTGTTCTGAGGTTCAAACCTCGGACTGAGCAAGGTCGACTCAGCCTTTCATCCCTTCAGTGGGTCGACAAATAAGTACTAAGTTTTCTTGGGAACTGAACTCTGGGGATTCACGCCAGACTGACCACTTGACCAAAACATCTGCCCATGCACATCAGCGCTTAAGGTAACGTAAACTGAGATAGGCACAGTAGGCCTTCATCCTCATGGGCTGTTGCGCCACTTTCAGTTTAGTTATATAGTTATATATGAGTGTATACGATTTAAATATCAGCTAGTCTGATTATTTAAAAATATTTATATGCACATTACTTATATAGATGATATTTAAGTGATATATATGTGTGTTTATTATATACTTACGTGCTATAAATATTTAAGGATAATTAACCCCACACTTCATGTGCGAAATAAACGATCGGAAATTCACGCGCAGGGTATCTCATACCCAAGGGTGTTTACATTCCGCTTTTACCTTAAAATTTTCATGGAAAGTTGAAAAACGAAGAAAAGTAGGGAATACAATATGTTTGTTACACTTTTCACACTTAAATTCAGCTTTTCTGTTCTTTTTATTAGGACATTCAGTACATTGTTTATACATACCTTTATTTTTCGTCGCGAGTGAGTGCGATGTATTCACTGGATCTTAATTTTCTTAAAAATTTAGTAGAAGCATTTTGCTTATTGGCTTTACATTCATTACTTTCTTCTTTAAATCAAAGTACAAAACATCTCAGTAATCAGTTCTGGTTCGTTGTTTAGTGGGGGGTTTCTGACTACTTAACAAAATAATTTGCACTTTTATTATCACAACGTTCAACAACACAAAAATGTTATCTTAGGCTAACTATTACATTTTCTAGCCATTAAATATAATGTGATCATTTTATAAACTTTTAAATTTAACTGCTCTCTCAGTTAAATTATCTGGATAAATTTTTAGTAGAGGAATTATAATTGCTATTACACTCCTCATTCGGTTGTACCTCATCATCCCCTCAAAGAGACTTTCTTCATCCGAAAATACTATACCTATTGTGCTAAATCTATTAAATACTGTATCTATAAAGTTACTTAAGGTATCCGACTACGTTCGGAACCGTGATTTTAAAAAAGGGCATAAAATGGATAATTTTCATATTTAGTGTCACTCAGATTAGAATACATGCATAAAATTGTTTTAAGGACATTTTGACAAAAAATTATTTAAATACAATATTTTTGCAAAAAATTAACTTAGAATAATCTTTTTTAAAAATGTTCTCCTTTTGTGAAAACTGCTTCAATTAAAATAATATTTTGCCTGTATATAGCTCAGTCCTCTCTACAGAGGCTCAACAAGAACTTTTGAAAAATTCACGTTATTTTTAGAGTTACCACCAATTGAAATAATTGTTGACATTTTTTTTTTAAAATTGCTCCCCTCTGTTGTCGTAAAATATGAATAAACCCACTTCTAAGTTATATATTTCAAAAATTCTAGTTGAGCTTCTGTAGAGAGGTCTGAGCTATATACAGGCAAAATATTATTATAATAGAAGCATTTTTCACAAAAGGAGAAAATTTTGAAAAAAAAATTATTCTAAGTTACTTTTTTGCCAAAATATTGTATTTAAATAATTTTTTTTATCAAAATGTTCTTAAAGCTATTTTATACATGTATTCTAATCTAAGTGACACTAAATATCATGAAAGTTATCCATTTATGCGCTTTTGCAAAATCACGGTTCCGAACAAAGTCGAATACCTTAAATATCATATCTCTTCATCATAACTACAATAATACGCCATTGAATAAGAAAAATTTTAAAGCGTGCTCATGCATTTAGAACTGTAACGGCGATTCAGGTGCAGGGTATTACATACCCGAAGAGGCGGTATTCAAAAATATACATTTAGAATTCGCCTATAAGCTATAGCTTCTCAAAGGATATGTCCTTAAAGTCAGCTACATGAGAAAATGTTCATTTTGTGAAAGAGGTTTAGAGGGAGTCTTGGAAAAATTTAGGTGGTGGGTATGACATACCCTGCGCGAGAGGTGCCGGGTTAAGTAAGATTTAAACAAAATCCTCTACCATTTAACTTTTATATTTTCCGTAAGATCTTCAAGTCTTAAATTAAACACCCAATTAATTCTCAGAAGATATATATTCACGAACAAAAAAAAAAAAAAATTAACGCACCAAGAAGGATTTGGCAAAATGAAACGAAATTTTACATACGTAATAACTACTTTGATATAAGTAAATGATTAAAAATTCAAAGAAAAAGGATAATTTATTTCAGAGGAAATGGCAAAACAATGTAGGATTTAATACCCTGTTGAACCCCTCTAGCGCGAATGCATGATGCGATACGATTGGGTATTGAGGCATACAAGTTTTGTATGATGTCTTGAGACATTTCATTTAATATTGGCGTTCGTTCAAACTCGTAGGATGTCCAACTTACAGTCCCAAATGATTCCAGATATGCTGTATTGGAGACAAATCTGGGGATCGGGCATGTTATTGAACAGTGCCGAGACAGTCTTGTGACACCCTTGCCGTGTGAGGCCGACCATTGTCTTGTTGATAAATGGCTGTTAGGAGCCGTTGCATGAGTGGCAATACATGGGGTTGCAAGATGTCATGGACATACCGCTGGGCTGTCATGGTGCAACGGATCAATACCAGGGGTGACCGTGTATTTTAGGCAATGACACCCCATACCAGCTGTGGGAGGGGTGTGTCGTTATAAAGCAAAGTCAGGATTGAGTTGTTCACCACAGCGTCTCCATAAGCGAACACGATTGTCATCCCTGCTGAGATTGAATATGGATTCGTCGCTAAAGACAATCTGGCTCCATTCCGCTGCAGTCCAATTTCCTCGTGCGGGCACAACTCCAAACGGAGACGTCTAGGGGTCGGCGTCAAGGGCAGCACACGTATTGGGCGCCGCTATCCCGAATGTTCTTTAGCCAGGCGCCTTCGTATGGTTCGAGAAGACACAGGGGGCCCTAATGAAGGTGCTACTTGTGCTTGGATGGTGGCCGATGAAGCAGTTAGCTGTAAGTGCGCATTTCTTACGATGTGGTGGTCTTCTCGACGACTGGTCTGTCGAGGGCATCCTGAACCTGGTCTTCGTGTAAATGACATCTCTCGGATCCACTGGTCCCAACACCTCCTCTCAACACAATAAGAGTGGTCTAATTGACGAACTACTCGCCTTGCTGACCATCTATGATTCTCCCCCTCTCAAACACCACACACACAACAAGAACGAAAATATTAGCTAATTTCTTGCGAATTAGCTTTATTAAAATTTTGGATTTTAATTCTTTTATCACATTTTAGTGCTTAAATGCTCTTTCTACTGAAACAAAAAAATAGATCCCATGTTTCGTTTTATCTTAGCGCAGAATGCACACATGATTTTACATGGATCATTTTCTTTACGCATGGCAATAAAACAAGTTCTCGATCATAATCACTCGGCTATGGTGGCTATCAGTTGATCATCTGATCAATGAGTTTGGTGTTGTATGTGTTGATTGTTGTACGGTGTGTTCTCTTTTACGACGGCTTATTTTTTGTTGTCATTCTCTGACCAGGTTTGACACCTTAAAATGTCGCAGATAAGGAGTAATATTGATGAATGTCTGGTGGAATATATCGCAATTTGAGATTAGAAATTTGTATCTCTCCCTACACAACAACGCATACAAGCATATGTCGCCGCATCATAAGTAATGATTTTAACATTCAATGAGCAATTATTAACCATTTAGTGGCTTTAAATCTTTACTTGTTTCATCAGCTGAGTATGAAAATTACATTTGTTTATGTTCGATAGAAGTAATCATTTTCCTTTTTTTTTTTTTTGGAAATGAGCGTGCATATAAACTTTCAAATCTATGCATACAGTTCTGAGAATTTTATAATAAAAGGTTTTGTAGCAAAATACAGTTTTAAATTTAGCGTAAAAAAAGTCTTCATGTAGGATTTCTAAGAACGCACGCACGACCCCCGCCACCCAAAGATGTGTTGATTATGAAACATGAGTATCAGGTAATTTTTGATACTTATTTCTAAGCAGTAAAAATATATTAAAATGATTTAAAAGCCTGCAAAATTAAATTCTCTTTTAAATTCTAATTTTTTAAAGACAAATTAATTATGCCTTTTGATGCAGAAATTTTGTCATTTTTTTAAAATAAATACTTCATTTGATTCCTACACAATTAGTTCAGTCTCTCTCTCTATATATATTATTCAAATTTTCAATCGTTAATAAGATATTTTCTATTCATCCATTCAAATTCAAATTAATTCTCTTTAAATTTGTAGTAGATGACATTTGATGTTAATACATTTTTTTCAAATATTAATTCATTAATTAAATTAAAAAATGAATAAATAGTAACAATCGAATACATAGAAAAGAGAATAATTCATTGCATCACTGTAACGCAATGAAAAGCGCGTTGGACGTTTAATCCACAGGTGGTAGGTTCGAATTCCCCCTGGGATAGCCTAATTTCTGAGAGTGTGTTTTCTTTTACACTATACTATTTTATTAGAATAATTAAATGTAATTAATGTATAAATAGTAACAAACAAACAAAAAATAGTCTAGCACCTTACATAGAAAGGAAAAATGGAAAATTGCAAGGAAAATCGTTTTCTGTTTTGTCACTTAATATTGAGATTCTGTCATAAGTATATATATATTTATATTAATTGTAACTATTTAATAAAAAATAGCCAAAATAAAATTTTCTTTGTTGACCAAAGTAGGAATTGAGTTAAAAAATATTTTTTTTATATTACTTGTTTTCTTCTATTGACACTACAGCCAAGGATTCGCCAAATCCTTTTCAAGAAAACTCTCTTCAATTCCAATCTTCGCTTAGCAACAGTTCTCCAATTTTAGTCACTCTTAAAACTTTAAAATAATCCTCCACACAATCAACCCATAACAATTTGGGCCAACCCTTGTTCTACTTCCAATAGGCTTGTAATTGATAATTCTGAACGTCAAGAATGTGGCCCGCAAACCTCAACTGAACGATCTTAATGGATTTAATGACATCTGCTTCCTTAAATATCTTATACAGTTCAAAACTATGTCATTGTCTCCACAATGCACAATTTCATTCACAGCACGAAATATATATATAAGAACTTTACGCTCAAATATGGCAAGCTGTTTAGTCTGTGATTTAGTCCAAGTTTCAGATCTATAGGTAAGTACGGGTCAGATAATTGTTAAATTGCAGCTTTCAATAATAATACATTTTTCAAACCACTTAGAACAAACATTTCATTATATTTTCTTTTATATTTATCCTTATTTTTTAATTTCCTTGTTTGCACGAAGAAAGTCTAAAAAAATTCTCTCAATATTTGTTAAGTTGCATCTAATTTAAACTCTTATCAATCGCTTTAGGATAGTAAATAATTAAATCAAGCTTCTTTTTTAACAAGAATCGTGAAGTGGCAAATTAAATATAAAAACTTTCGATTTGAATGATGAATAATGTTAGAAATTAATTAAAAAAACTTGAATTTAATTATAAATCTTTCCTTCTTTTGTGTAAACAAAATCTTACGCGCAAGCATTTTTCAGAACGAACTAATTAATCGCATATCTTTTATGTGCAAGCAAGTTCTGAAGAACGGCAGCTTATTTGTTCTTTTCAGGTGAAATTTATATTATAACATTGTTCGTTTACAATTTAATTTATGTATCCTTAGTTATTTTATAAAAGAACACAAAATTCCATTATACATCTTGAGTTTATTTTTGAAGAGTCGAAAAAAAATTATGTTTAAGAATCAACTCAAGGTTCTCAAAAACGATATTCTACCATCTGTCTTTTGATTTTGCTATTGGCATTTTTTTGTTCACTTTTACAACCCCATTGTTAATTTCTAAGCCTCTCGAATAAATATTAATTTAAATTTATGAGAAAATAAGCCTCTTCAATTAATTTATTTAGTAGAAAAATAAGAGAACATAATTTTGTTTCATTTTAACATAAACATGCAACTCAGAATACTTGAAATTTAATTTCCTTAGGTTTAAAAAGAAATCTAATCCTATTTTCCGGAAATATTTCTGTGTTTTTATTTTTTAATTTTGAAGCAGTAGATGAAAACTCTTTTATTCCATTAGCTAAAATTGAATTTACGATTGTGTATCGTTGTGTTATAATAAGGAACGTTATTTTAAAAAGCTGTTTTTTAATTTCCTTGAGGCATAATTCTGTTAATGTAAATAAGGAAATATTTTTATAAAATCAAATGGAATTGATCCTAAATCAATTAATTCGTATTTTTCGAGTTCTTAATACTTTCATATTATCCATTTTCGTTCAGTATAGTAAATGTATTATTTAATGTTTCTTTCTTTTCCTTGTAAAAATAATTTCCACAGTTTTATATTGTCCTCAATTGGCAACGCTTTTGATTTAGTGAGTTTTGACAGATGTTACCGTTAAAGTGTGAAATCCGTTATTGCATATAATATATATAACTAGGTATTTCACAGAACAAGTGGACAAGTCAGTTAAAGTATGTAAAGTTAAAGAATTGTACGATTTAACGAGGTATTCTCTATAGAGTAACGATTACTCGATCGTGTTAAAGTATGAAAATACGGCACTCTAAAAATCTTTTGAAGCTGCTTTAGGAATGATTTATACGATTAAGTGCTAGAGATGGCAATTATAATGTAAATATCAATTCGGTATATGTCAGAGATAATTGATTTCCATTGAAGAAAAGTTCCACATATTGACACAACTCTTCGATCTGTTGCAACAGCTCAAAGTTGCGGTACTGGACAAGGATTTAAAAAGTGGCCGTGTAAAAAAAAATGTGTTATAGTAAAAAGTGTGCTTGTTTCAAAAATAATAAGCAGTGCAATCTAAAGTATCATCATAGCAATCCTTCTCTAATAAATAAAAAAAAGTCAAATAAAGGTATCTCATAAAATCTAAATTAATATTCTCTTACAATTTTTTTTAATAAGTTGACACACACACAGTTTTAATGAAGCAACAGTTTTTCTTCCTAGCATGCATTTTTGTTGATAATATTTCTACCTAATCTATTTTTGCAAAATATTTTTTTCCCTTTATTTTTAACAAATAGTGGCAATAAGAGCAATAATAAATTATATCATCTTCTTTCCCTTATTATTTATTAATCTTTCATCCGCAAAAGGTATAAAAATGTATTTTTCGAGAGATTTTAGCTATTTGTATACTTTAACTGTCTAATCTAGTTATTTCCTGAAATACCTATAGTTATTCCATGAAATAACTGAATTGTACACTTTAATGGTAACATATACATTTCTTTGGCAACCTCTCCAGGTATAAGAATACACTTGGTGAGGTAGATTTCAAGCTTCTTTCAGCTATATATGCGCATTAATTAGAACAAATTTTCGCAATTATGCATATCCATGATGTGGTTGTCAATTATTAAATTACAGCTTTCCATGTTGTTAATATTACTGAATGTTATTAAAATAGAGTGCTCAATTTTTGTTTTTACTATTCATATTTGGAAAAACTCATAATTAAGTATCATTAAATAAAACTCTTTGTATTTTTATGCAGAATTTGCTTCCAGTGCAATCAATTTGATGAATTATGTAATGATTTGTTGAGACAGTTTTGTGTAAAATGGTTTCAATATGCTTTTGAAATTAAATGTATCTTGCCTCTTATAGAACAGAGAGTAAAATTTATGATTAAATGCTACGTATTCTTCATCTTATTGGCTGTTATATGGTTTTCATTTATGTTTGAATATAATTTTATTATGGGGTAAAAATATGGTAAAATTATGAAATTTATAAAAGAAATTTTGTAGTCAGATTATGAAAATAATTTTAAGGCAAAGACAAATAGTCTTATAAACAGTTTAAACTTATTTAACTTGTTTAAAAATACTAATTTTACTATGATAATTTATAAAACATGAGTGATAAAAATAAATTTATAGCTTAAATTCACCAGATCGAATCACTTAGAATTTTTTATATTAATATTCCCACGTGAATGTTTTCATTCTTTTAATCTTCCCAAATTTAGCATTGTCAATATTTTCCTAGTAATCAACAGGGTTACTTTTTACCGAAAGAAAATTCAAAGAGCTTTAATTGAAAAAAAGTTAATTTGCAATACAATTCCTTCTTTTTCGAAACCTTCGAAAACTTTCAAAAAATAAATAAAAACTTTAATTTACCATCTAGCAAAAGTATGACTTTTTAAGCAAATATTTTCCTGTTTACTTTTAAAATATTTCTTTGAGGTCTGCAATCTTTTTAAATAGTTAAAATTTCTCAACTAGTTAGAAAACTAATGTTTACGTCATAATGATGTTTATATTCCTAAGGGAGTATAGTACATAAGTGACTGAATAAATTATAAAAAACCTATTAGTTTTTCCAAAAATAGCGACAAAAGAACAATTGAAAACTTACATACTAATGGAAAACTTAAAAGAGCTTTATTTCTTGTGTACACTTTTGTGCGTTTATTTAAACTGAATTAAAGATAGTTTGATTGCATTTCCTCTCAAAGGGATTTACTCTCGAATGAAAACGGAATTTACTTCGATGTATAATTTTCCTCTTTTTAATCATTTTTATTTGAAATTGGAATTTAGAATTTTTCGGAAACGTATTCTTTTTTTTCAAAATGTACTCGAACGAGAGCAGTTTTATGTTAGATTTAGACTATCAACAGACGTTATTGTACGACTTGTATTGATAGGAATTCGATTAACACACATACGTATTGGGTTAAACTACTTCTTCAAAATATATTCTCAAACAGAAGCATTTATATTTGTATTGTAGGAAAAAAACTATTTGTATTTGTTATTAAAGAGAAAATTATACCAGGAAGATCAAAGAGGTGGGGAGAGGGCTTTGATCTTATTGGAAGGAAAATAAGATTTTTTCGAAATTTGATTATTGATATATATATACACTCACACTGATGGAAATAAGAATTCCGACACCAAAAAGGAGTCATGTTAAATAAACGAAGTTTGAGGCGTGTTTATACATTTGTAGGGTGACTTGGATTCAATTTCGAATTAGGCGTATAAAGGGGGAAGGGGCGCTAGTATCCCCTCTTTGAGCATGTGAATCAGATTTGCTTTAAATAAATCCTGTGAAGTTCATGAGTGTTGTTTATCTTTGGGATTTGACGAAGTGAATTGATGTTAGTCAAGAAGGCTTTTAAGGAGTCGAAGAAGCCATAGTCAACAGCTCAAACAAAACTGTTTGAACGAAGTCGTATAATAGTATTAAGAACATGTAGGTTTTCTTTCCACGGTATTGCGAAAAGATTTGGTTGTAATGTATCCACTGTGCATGATTGTTGGAATCAGGTTTCTTGGGTCCAACCATGCACGAGTCACCACCGACAGAGAAGACCACCGTATTCGCCGCAGGACTGTGAAGCGTCGTAGTGCATCTGCAGCAGAAATTATAGCTTTTGTTGGGCTAAAGATAGAACAGGGAACTGTAACGAATCGACAGTTTGAGGAATAGTTTACTGAAGGAAAACAAACACAAAATACATTCTGACAAAATAAAAAAAAAGGTACACATTTACACTGCCGTAATACAATTATAAATATATCAGTACTGCGCAGTATATTTTGTAATTAATTTAACAGTACTAAGTAAAGAATAATTTACAAATTATTAAATTTACTAATTACCAGTAACCCCGAGGGCATGCCATATATAAAATTATTTGCAAAGATTAACACTTGTCTTGATAATATTACGGTTTATAATTAATCCCTTATAAATACCGATTAAAAATCACGCGATTCGCTCCCCAATGCCACCGTTTAACACGTAGGCGAGCGCATGTAGTGTATTGGAGGGGGGAGGAATAAATAAGCAAGCCCTTTGAACGAAATAAATTCTTCGCAAACACTATCAAAGTCATTTTATTGCACTCTAAAGCCTTCGGAATAATTTTGTGGATAGCAGTTCACAGAAAATATCATACTTCGTAAAGACGTATATATACCTCCAGGCAATAAATCGGGGCTGAGTGAGACGTTTATGTACGCCGATGGTACTTCAAGTGGTTTAAGTCGTATTGTAGTTTTAGCATCAAAGTGCAATATAATTGAATTCATTACATTGCTATTGTATGGAGGGGGCCATAATGAAAGTTATGGTTGAATAATGAGTCACAAATATTGAAAGTTCTAAACCAAAGGTTGTGGGTTCAATTACCACCTGGGATGACCTTATTTCTGAGGATGGCATTTCTTTTTACTATACTATTTTATTCGAATAATTAAATTAAATGAATGAATAAATAGTAACAAACAAAAATAATAGTTAAACACCCTATATATAGAAAGGAAAATTGCAAGGAAAATCGCTTTCTATTTTGCCACTTAATATTGTGTTTCTGTCATACGTATATGCATATTTATATTAAATGCAACTATTTAATAAAAAGTAACTGAGATAAAAATTTTCTTTGTAGACCTAAGTAGGAATTAAATTAAATTTTTTTTTCTATTACTTGTTTTATTGTAGAAGTTATTCAAGACATTTTAAAAAGTATTACCTTTGAAACATATGAAGAATTCGTTATAAAACAGAAATGTGCGTTTATTTGCATCTATATTCATAAAATTAACATTTGTGACTTATAGATTAAACTACAAATCGAATTTTGGCTATGCATTGCAGGAAGAAAAAATATCGTGTCAATAGCAGAAACATTTTTGTTACTAAATTACGCACACTGAATTGTGTGGAGTAAATCCAGTTATTTTTTTCTCAAAATTAAACCAATTGCTGAAAACATTCACATATTAAGAAAAAGAATTCTTGAGCATGCATCGAGATAACAATGCCATTTGTTATGTAAATTTTTTGGAATACTTTTAAAGAATTCATTAGACTTAGAAGAAAAAAAAATCATGCATCTATACTTGAGAAAAATAACACCTACTCGGAGTGTTGCTGAATCAAGCTTAATGAATTAGATTTTAGTTTTCGAAAATGCTATTAAGTGTAGCTGAACCATTCTTTGGTTCATTTGGAGGAATGCAATGAATGTTAATGGAGCCACTCAGGCAAGAAAATTTTTCATTGTGAGAAGTTCTCTTTTGAATTTGTTTCAATGCAAGTATTAGTTGAAAATAGATTTGTAATGACTTTTACTTATTTAAGTAATTAAATTTTGAACATCAGTACTGGTTTTAAATTTTTAAAAGCTGTATAACATAGAGAAATTGAAGACATTTTGAGGGGGGATTTCTTATCTCATCAACTAATTAAAGCTTCAATTTCTCAGTTCCATTTCAACGTAATGTAAAATAAAGTAGAGAGGAAGAGAGAGAGAGAGAGGAGGAGAGAGAGAGAGGAAGAGAGATGAAGAGAAAGAGGAGAGAGAAAGGAAGACAAAGAAAAGAAGAGAGAGAGAGGAAGGCAAAGAAAATAGGAGAGAAAGGAAAACAAAGAAAAGAGAAGACACAGAAAAGAGGAGAGAGAGAGGAAGAGAGATGAAGAGGAAGAGGAAAGAGAGAGAGGAAGACAAAGAAAAGAAGAGAGAGAGGAAGGAAAAGAAAATAGGAGAGAGAAAGGAAGACAAAGAAAAGAAGAGAGAGAGGAAGGAAAAGAAAATAGGAGAGAGA
>BMAV01025569.1:66133-87518 GCA_019973955.1 Trichonephila inaurata madagascariensis
TCAATCAAACAACCTTCGATGTTGAACCGCATTCGATTTCCAGTAGCATTAAAATTGGGAAAAAAAGTGAGGCTTAAATTCGAAAAAATATGGTAATTTATTTTTCAATAGGTTTCTTTTCTAGCTTTTATTCTCATCGATATTTCTGTAATTTAAAAAAATTTAATTTTAATTATCTTTTAATTTATGTACAAACAATGATAAATTTCATTTGGTTCTCATTGGTTTTGTAAAACTGGTATTTAATTGTTTGCTTTTTGAGCAATGGTATCTTTCTTTGTTAGATAAAGGGTCCTCTCTGGGGTGGTATAACTATTAGAAGAGTAAATTAAAGGCAATATAGCTTTAATTCCCTCACCGTATGAATAACAAGTAATTTATAATCACTCTTCAGTTTATATTTAGGACTAGCCGTTATCCACAGCTTTCATTGAGCATTTCATAATGTTGTTTGACTGAATATTGTTTTTAAATCTTTGATATCTGAGTCCTAACATCAAAACTTCGATTGCCAGGTTAGGAATTTAATTTCTAAAATAGAAGTTTAATTATTTTTTACGTCTCCGTATCCCCCCTCTTCGAGTCGATTTCCGCACAACCATTTTTATTGGATCTCTACTTCATAATATATATATACTTATATATTATAAATTTTCTGCTTATTAATGTTCAATCTGTTGGTCTAATAGTTAAGAAAACGGTGATGTTTTCACTTATACATCCCACCCACCTAAGGGACAGTTTCAGCAAAACCTATTTTGCTTCCTTCCCACGTCTTTTGCTTGCCCCACGAGCTTACCAAATTTTAAAGTTGTGGATGTAATATTACCGGAGATCTTATGATGAGTTAATGAATGAGTGAGTCACTTTTCTCCTACAAATATATAGATTAGACTAGTATTTCTCAAACTTTCCATACTTGCGACCCAACTTTCAGCCATAATTTTTTTCTCGTCTCCCCTCCCCATCCAAGCAACAACAATTAATTTAATTAAAATATTAATGTACTTTGACGTAAATATACAATACGCGAATTTAATTACAAACCGTACAAGTTATCAGGATAAGTGTTGAATTTTTTTTTATATAATTTTATATATGATAAGGCCATGGGGTCGCTGGTAATTGTTAATCTTGTTTTTAACTTGATATTGTTTAATTAATTATCAAATACATTGTGAAGTACTCATACTTTTATTAATATATTATATTAGTGTAAATGCGTATTTTATTACGTCAGAATGTATTTTGTTTTGCTTCCTTTCAGTAAATTAATAATATTTTTAAACAACGTTTTATTTTCCACTTTTCGATATGTTCGTGCCCCTAGGGGTGCTCCACAGTTTGAGGAACGTTGGATTGGATTTAAAATTTACACACCAAATGGTATGAATTGATCACATGGTGGGCTATTTTCATTAAGGTATCCTAATACGTTGAAATAACCAAATTCGATCAAAACACATAGTTAAAATTTTATTGAATAGAAATATATCTTTTACCTTTACAAAACGTACTTTGTTTTGCTCTAAACTACCTAGAGGTGAAGTTGCAATCAATTTTATAAAATCAGAAAAATCAGTGTAGTGGGTCTTAAATATACCAGAAGTGGGCCCCGAAATTGCTCAGAATCTATCATGGCGTGTCTGATAACTCAAAATGTTATGAATGTATTTCTAAAAAATCTTTTGAACCTGATATTTATATAATTTTTTCTAGATAACGTATTAAAATATTTTTTTACTGTACGAACAATTTTTGAGTTATGGCTTGTTATTTAAAAAATGTCTCATAAGGAATGTCACATTTCTTATAAAATTTACTCGATCAGATCTAAAATTTTAAAATTTAAATGAAACCTTAACATTTTTGTACAATTTTTAGATAAAAGCATATAATTTGTTTGATTAATTCTTTTATTGATATAAGTTTATTACTATTTTTTTCTGATTGCTTTGGAATTTTTCCAAAATATTGCTAAATTTTCATTTATAATTTGAATTTTTGTAAAAATTAGATAATTATTTAAAATATTATTATATATATAGTTAAATATTAGAAGTTATTGGTATTGATACCTAAAGAAACATTTTTAATGTTTTAGTATGCTATTTTTAAAAAAATACTCCGACGTGATCGGATACCTAAATTGTACAAAATTTACATTTCTTCTGGACAACTATAAGGGTAATGGTATCTTTTATCACTTCGGTGACAAAAAGTTAACTCGCCTATTTCTTGATGCTTTCTTACTATTTAACTCGAAAACTTAGAGATAAACTGTTTCGTATTTTTTTCTTACTATATTTTTGAACATCGAAGAAACAGATAACCGCACAAATGTATAACAGTTTTCGAAATACGTTTAGCATTTAAACCTTAGCGATAAAGAACAACTTTTATTCGAAGGAGAAAACTTGCGAACTTTTCTATTAAAATTCCGAACACATCGCGACGTATTGTGAGAGAGTGCAAAATAGAAACATGCCACGAGTCTCATTTCATCATTCTCTTCGTTTTCTAAGAAAAGTCAAGAAGGAAGAAAAATGTCCGTGACTGATACAGTAGAGTTTTCAATATCTATGGAGCACGGTCTCCCTATGCAAAATTTCTTCTTTTTTTTCCCCATATGGAACTCCCTCACTCGAAATAAGGAGGTGACCGTTTCTTTTTTTGTTTGTTTTGCAGGAATACTATTTGAGGGGAAAAAAACTGAAAGGGGAGAAAATTCTCAAAGAGGGAAAAGAAATCCGGTCTACTGATATTATTTTTAGGAAATAAATCGATATGTGATGAGAGAGAAAGGATAACAATGTTCGGAAAAATTCTTTAAAAAAAAGTTTTGGCGTAAAGTATGAAAGAAAAATATTCATCCCTTTTTTATTTCCCAAGCGATATGATCCAATCCAAATGGTCTCCTTTCTGTTGCGCTTAACATCAACATTCGCGCTTTAGAGAGTTGTGTTTTCTCTTATCTTATCGCAGAAAGATAGAAATACATGAAACAATAGTCAGGATCTCGATTTAAAGAATATACAATCGTCTTGAACAATCTTTCTCAGACTGGCAGTAGAAAATTCAGTGCTTCGAACTTCTATCAGCATTTTTTAATAAAACTTTAAATGGGGCTGTGATACATGTGACTTAACTCCCCCCGTCTTGTAAACGAGGAAACAATTAATTTTACTTACAGTTTTTAACGTGGGAAACTTTCTAGATGCCAAAATAATTTAATGAGCAATGATTTTGCAATAAAAATTTACTATAACATGAAGATTATTTATGAAAAAAAAAAAATTCGTCTTAAGTTACTGAAATAAGATTCTTATTAAGACTTAGCATAACTATTTTCTTTTCTTTAAGATTAAAATGTTATTTGAAAACAAATAGAAAAAGATAAGCAAAAATAGAGTTCATTTGCATGTAAACAACAGCTGATTTTTTTAAATACAATGTTCCTTAAAAAGAAAAATGTATTTTTTGTTGATAATTTGATAAATAAATGTAAAATATTCTCATAACATTTAGAAAAAGTTTAAATGACGTTCTATACTTAATTTACACGGAGTTTCAATTGAAGGGCTAATTTTTAATAACATTTTTAGTGGGAAAAAAATAGCAAAAGTGGTATATTAAAATTGGAGAAATGACAGTGACAAAAATTTTGTTCGTTTAAAAAGACAAAAAAAATTTCGCCAATTATTTAAGCAGAAAAAGTTTTGTAACACATTTTCTAGAATAAAATTTACAACGTGTAACTTTTTTAAAAAAAAAAATTGAAATTTCTTTTTTATCTTTTTGTGAGGGAGCATGTTTTGTTTAAGAAAAGTTGTTGCAAGATTTTGGTTATGATATATATATACCTATATGAAGTACAGGCTGTAACAAAAATATATCAAATATGTTCATGTTTGTGAAAATTGCAACACCATGAAGGAATGGTGCAATTGAGCTGAAAGTTTCAGCAAATGCAAAGTAGGGTATGATATATGAGCAAATGATTAGAACTTCAGAGTTATCGCGCATTCGTGTACTCAATAGTGTCTTCTGAATGGCTAATAGATACGCATTAGCAGACGGCTGTAACAAGGCATGTATGCTTATTGGTAGTTTTCTGCTGCAGCAAACATTACGTGATTCGTAAGTATTCCACTTCGATAAAAGACGATGGCATCTCCACAATTTACGGAATTAGAACGGGAGGGGGGAAATTGACTTCCGTGACGAAGGATTGTCCCATTGTGAAATAGCTGCTCGTGTTCATCGTAACTGCAGAATTGTGGTGCATGTTTAAAAGCAGTGGACCTACGAAAATTGGACAAGTCAGATACCTGGGACTGGATCCTGAAAGGTGACGTCAACGCGGGTTGATAGACACTTGGTCCACTTGGTACTGGTGGGCCATACAACTTTATTTAGAGAACTGGTAGCCCATTGATATTTGCTACATGTGTTTCATAAATGTGTCGAAGTCTGCAGCATCAGGAACTGTGAGAAAGAACTCCTTTAAACAGGATCTTCCTTGCAACAAACCATCGGCGCTTATGACAAGATGAAACATGAATACAGGAACCAGCATGCTGATTGACAAGTGGTTTTAATGAATAATTCCGCTTTAATTTGTGATACCTAGATGACCACATTTGCGTCAGGTGTCGGTAAGGCCACCTTCAGCAGTGCATTATAGAATGCCATAACGAGCGAACACCCGGATTTATGGTCTGAAGTGGGATTGGACATTATGGACGATTTAAATTACGAGGAATTGCTGGTAGTCTTTACAATAACCAGTGTGTCAGTGAAGTTCTAGAGATTGAAGCTGTATTTCAACGGGACAGGTGCCAACAGGAATGTTCAAGACTTCCTTTCATTCCAACGCATACAGCTGCTTTCTTGTCCTGCCCATTACCCGGATGTTAAACATTTGTGAAATTTCGTTATTCGGTGCTTCGCTCGTGATCTTTGTCCTACAGCTTTAGTACAGATTTTTGGGTACGTATAATTATGGAATGCTCTTCCTCAGGCAGACATTTGGAATCAGTTGTCTCCATGCCCTGTAGTACAGCAGCACTTACTTCAGCACGTAGTGTCTACACCAAATACTGATTTCCAACGATTTTTTCATAGTGTTGCAATTTACCCAAACAGAAATTTATGTTACTAGGTTGAAGATTCTAGGGACTTTTAAAATAGATTGCGAAATTGTCTTCAATACTCCAAAAAAAAAACTTCATACACTAAGGTTAACTAAAGATTAGTAAAACAGTGTAAAATTGTTATTAAGTCAAAATATCACTTTTTGTTTGAATAGAAAGCTAAGTGATTTGATGGCAAACACTTCTCTAGATCAGTGTTTCTTATTTCTTCGAACCTATCGTGGTATCAAACTTGTGAGTGAACTTATATAAACAGTTCCTTAGGTTATTAAAATGAAATGAATGAATGAATGAAAAATGAATTGAAATGAAATGAATTTCCGAAAGTCTAGAAACAAACTACTTTATGGACTATATGTCTCTGAACACAATATCTGAGTAATAATGATTAAAAAAGATTTTAAGAACCTTCTTATGAACAAATAATTCTTCATGTTGTTTTTTTTACAAATGCGGGGGAAAACTTTTTTTGTTAAGGATGATACCAATATCTGATATATTTTTGATATGGAAACTAGCACTTAAATTTGAATTTTTGGTTGAAGATGATTGAAATCATTGCACAAATTTTATATTTTCTTACTTAGAAGTATGGAAAATTTACAAATATGTATGATTGAAAAACTTTAATTGGGAATTAAGTTGAATCGAGTATTAAAAACAATATCAAACTATAGAATAGATACCTTTTTTATTATTGCAGTTTAGAAAAAAAGTTAAATTAAAAACATATGAAAAAGGAAATTAAAGAAGCGAAATAAGGATCACGGGTAGGAAATTGAAACCCAGTTTCAGGATAAGACTTGGGAAAACTTTTACAAAAATCATAATTAAGTAGCATAAAAACTGTTTCGCTTAAGTAATTAAAAAAAATTCAAGGTAAGAAATGTTTTTTTTCCGAATATAATTCTGGGAAAAAATTGGAAGTACTTAAGAAAATTTTCTCAATTTCTTTGGAGAAATTATTTCAGTAATAAAATAAATCGATATAAAATAGAACTAATTCTGTGTGATTCCTTACATTCAAATGTTATTTTGAATCTAACAATTCGTTATTTATTTATTTTTCACTTTGCAAAGTATTGTTATTCTGCAATTTAATTAACTTTTTTTACTTTCCAACCAAAACGCACACTATACAACCAAGGCATTTTAATACATTATATTTCTTAAATATTCTTACATACTCCCTCTGAAAAAGTTTTTACTATAGATTCTTAGCAGAGTATACATAAAATTACTGATACATCTTTAAGAAACTACAATATGAAAAGGCGATAAACTTTTACAATATTTAGAAAATTACATATAGAATAACTATTGAAAGAAAAACTTTTTTTCCAACTTAAAAAAAAAAAAAATTAATTGCTTTTATTCAAAGACTTAAAAAATCATATTGCAAGTCCAGAAAACTGCAAGAAAAGTCCAGAATATATATGCTTGCAGATTTTTTGTTTTATATTATGACAATATTCCAATTTGTTTTAATGTATTGAACTTTTTTTTATATGGTATGAAGTGTTTTTAAAATCTCCGTTCAGATTTATCACATGGTGGATCCTCATTACATATTAGTATTTATGCAATCAAGCTCAAAAAATTTCTGCAAGGTAATATTTATCACTTTTTTAAGTAATCAGTTGCTGATAAACAACATAACAAAAAAAGGATTAACGTTTGTCTTTGTTAACAGTATTTGTATTGTACAAGTAATCAAGTATTATATCATAATAATTAACAAAAAACCCCCCTATTTTATGTAATTGAATGTTATATAGTTTATTTTAGATGTATAGCTTTGTCTGGTTTCAGTATTTATCATGTAGTTGAAGAGTAAAATACGTGTTTTAAATTTAATATTTTTAATAAAAAAAGTAGGAACAAACTAATACTGATACAATTTTTAAAAAAATTTGTTTTATTCCATTATATATTTAAACTTTAGTGTTAACTCTGAAGTTAAATAATAAGAAAAAAAAGTTCAACCATACTTGATTTTCTAATACTGATACACAGATGACCATTAAAAAAATTCAACATCATATTAATCATTATTATAAATTGTTTGCACTACAATATCCTGTTTTATTCCACTTCGTATAGAATTGTAGAATTTATTCCGTGTGATTAGCTTTGAAAAACAAAAGTTAAACCGTAATTAGTATTTTTGTATGCTCTGATAAGTAAATAACTGTCAAAATATTTGAGATTCTTTTGACATTATTGAATACTCTGACATGAGATAGTTTTCATTATTAGTTCTAACTTTTTCTCGTCATTAATTGATTATTCTCCTTTATGTGACCTTTAATAGTAAATTAATCAAGAAGAGAATCGGCAGCATTTTGTCTAGTATGGAAAGGGCGGTACTCAGCGGAACTGTTTCTGATTTGTAAAACAATGACTTATTCATTGTCAAGACAAATTAATGATGATGAGATGTCTAATTTACAATATTTAATTTCTTTCCGGTAACAATTAATTAAAAAAGATCAGACATTTTTGTGATTGATGAAGAGTGGTGAACAGTTAGAGTAATTATTCATTTTACACAGTTTTATATTTATCTGTAGTCCTTTTATATTAGTCTTAATTCAACTATTATTTTGTTAAATATCATGCTGAATAGTTTTCTATTTTGGGTTTGTTTGAGTTCGTTTAATTAACTAGATATTAGAACTACACCTACCAAATTATAGGTAACATATTATTGTCTATAGCTTGAATCTCGTTTGAGCCTTATTGGTGACATATTTTTACATATAGCTTCTACAGAGTTTCTATTCATGAAACCATAATGAAATCTTTATATATTAATTAACAGTAGAATGTCCATGAGTGTCAATTTGACAATTGAACATGTTCAGTTTGAGAAGCGTTTTTGAAGGGAATTTAAAAACTTGTCGTGGCTTTTAATTATTTTCCATGGTAATTGCACAGTAAAAAAATTTCTGATTCTAGGTTATTCTAGGTTAATAAGGAACAATTTTACAAATAAATATACCTAGAACAGGAGGGGGGCGGAAGTGTGAACCTTTATGGATCAACGTGCCATTTTTTCTAAAGAAATGTTTAATTAGGTATAGACGTGCCATCAAATAATTTCGACTTGTGTAATTATTGGGAAAATAATAAAACTAATAACACAAAACTATTTACTTCGAAAAAATACCTTTTGCACTGTATGGTTATAAATGTTTTAGCTATACGTGTAATTCAAATTAAAGTAACCTTTGTGTGACTTCTTTTGTTGCCAATTGTGGATGACAAATAACTTATATTAGGATCGTAATACGTTATTTTTGTAGAACACATGCGGAATTGAAGTCATCTGCCAAACTTTTTTTAAGCAATCAATTATTTTTGCTGTGGTTCACTTTTTTGACAAGAGAGTTTGTGATTTGTTTCAAAATATCATTTTACAGACGATATTCTACATACCACTATTCCAGAACATAAAGCACCCACTGCTTTGTCGCTTTTACTAATAATGCCATGTTTCTTGGTCCACCAAATTTGAAATTTTCTGTTTCACTTACTATCTTGCACTTTTTGTTCTGATGCTGAGCTAAGCATTTAAAAAACAGTTAGAAAGCGTAAATATAACACAGATAAACTTTAAAATACAGTTTTGTCAATGAAATTGACTATGCTATGCGTAGACAGACTTAACATCATAAGCAATTGTAGTCTACGACGTAACCAAGGCAAGAAAATAACAAACGAGTGTGCTCCCCGCCGTCCCGCGACTGATCGCTCGCGTTTGTTCGTAATACTTCATAGTGAACTTAGAAATTTTGAAATAAAATGCAAACAATTTTGATCACTGGCGTGCCCAATGTATTGTGTCTCGTGTCACTGATGGCACGCGTGCCACTGGTTCACCAACGCTGACCTAGAACGACCGCTGGTGTCATTTTAACACGTAGGTAATCATAAATAGCTGTCATTCATCATTGCTATTAGTAAAACAAGTTTCTCAAAGTACTATCGCAGATTTATTTGACCTTGAATGCAGTGTTATTGCGTTAACAGAGGAAACAAATCTATTTTTCTAAAATTGTTGTGTGTAAGTGTTTCATTGCATAGCATTTGGTTATATGCTCATAAAAAAATCATTCAATTTTTGAACCTTGTGCAGCGTAGACACCCTGCAAACCATGACTAGTATAAAACATCAAAACCCTGATGAAATTGTTAATTTGTTGATTTTTCTGAGAATGAATTGGTTGGTGGTTAGCTGTGTGTCTTGCTCAGATTTAGATTCCGTTGAAGACATAAGTTTGAGTGAAAATGACTGCGAAGAATCTGAAGGAAGCTCAGATGCTGCAATTGTTCAATTATTACAATTATTTAGTACATTTTATTTCACGGTGTCGAAACGACACCGGCGAACTTTAAAGGTAATTTAAATCCCTGACATTCTCGTGTTAAGAAATGCTTTGGTCTTAGACCTTCAGAATTTCAAAGTACAGCCATCAAAAAGAAAATATCTTTAATAACTCTCAAAAATCTCATTATATTTGGATAAAACTGATATTATTATTAAGTTCCCAAAACGAACTAAATTCTGGTGCTAATGAATAAATCAATATAGAAATTTAAATTGGAAAAAAATAATTGTAATATAACATTGGTCACCAATAAATTATTCTTTAGTGATGCCAGTATTAAGTTCAGTTCTTTATTAAAGAGTATGTGGAATGACATCGCATTTCTTAATGCTTAAATTTTTATTTTCCGCCCATAATTCTTTAAATCTGGTTTTTATAATGATGTAGGCTTAAGATATCTAGTTAAAATTTGACAGATGCTCCTTTGAGAAACTTTTCACGTCGAGGTTTGAAGTGACATTTCAGAATCGTGGAAAAGGATTTTTTTTCCCTTGATGGCACTCTTTTAAATCAAAGGTTCTTATGAATTGAATTTTTTAATGTCATCTGCTTTTAATGTATAACCTAAGTTTATAAAGATTTTGTGTGTATTGCTTAATGAGAGAGAGCATATATTCATCAAGTATTTTTTTCCAATTGCTTTTTATTGTAATCCATCTGTACATATTTAACGATATATGAGTGATTAAGGAAAAAATATTGATGCAGTTGTATATTTTTTTTTAATATAAGAAAATGATAGTTTCTTGAATCATGTCTTTTTTTTCTCAAAAAAAAAAAAAAAAAAAAAAAAAAAAAATTAAAAGGCAATGGTTTTTTTTAAAAATTTGTTTGTGATTCATTATGAAGTCTTAAAAAGCATAAATGGAGTACTGTGCATTTGTTTTATTTCCTCAGTTTTTAAATTTTGTTTTTAATTTTTCACTAAACATTTATAAGAAAATGTGTATGTGACAGTTTATTTTTATATTTTAATCGTGTTCAAAGTTTGGAACAAATCAGCTTATCTAAGACAAATAAATTATTTAGATTTCAGATTCGCCATTCATATTTTAGCTACTTCGACTAAAGATTATTATTTCGTTACCAAACACATAAATAAGTATCCCTTAATTTATTTTCATTATTCATAAAAATGGGTCGTTTCCTTCAGAAAAATCCCTCAGCCAATTATTTTCATCCGAAGCATTAAGACTTTTTCTGTTGTTGATTAGTTTATGATCACGGAGAAACAGTTTTATTGATGATGCACAGGAGCAGTGGGTGACCATGCTTTTAGCTTTGATGAAACACGATAGGAATAGATGAATTGTTTTGAGCCAAACAAAAAAAAATGCATTAAAACAAACAAATGATAACAGATGTAAAAAAAAACGTATAAAACTTAGAACATATAGTAAATATATTTAAGCACGTTATACCTCTAATTCATGATTATTTTAATTATAAATATAAAGGCTAATCTAGACGAAATAATACGAACTTAGTAAGATATTTATCACCTTTCTTCCCCCTCCCCTTAATATTTGTTCCAAGGAAATGTTTGTAATTTTCACTGAGCACTTAATAAGTTCATTCTATATTTTGATCCTAGTTTTATTTTTCATATATGTTTGATTCTAGAAGTTATATTTCTACAAATGTAGGTGCAATTATGAATAGAAGAGGAAGTGTTAGGTAAATAGAGATTAACTGCATAGTGAGAAATAGTTATTTCTGTTAAGATATGTTCTACAGAAACCATTAAAAGAGACATGCCGACGTTTTCAGCTATCAGATTACAACTTTATGCATTCTGTTTGGAAATTAAAGCTACACAGTATATGTTGATTGAAATGGAGTCGTAAATATGTGAAAAGATAGGCAAAATTTCCAGAAATAATGTCGAATATGTATAGTTTTCGAATTCCTGCATAACATTTAGATTGAACACTAGAACGTCCGGGATTTCGGTTACCCTTAAACGTCTGCCGATGTCGTTTCGACACCGTGATATAAAATACATAAAATAACGGCACTAAATAAACAATTGCAGGACTACTGTTCAGAAGGGTTTAGTTTTAAGACTTTTTAATATTATTTCATGTAATTAACATATTTCATGACCCTTTATGTCATAAAAAACGGACGTTGACATTATGTTTCACTCAGCTTGTTGCACACCACTGCTTTGTCGCAAAACATTTCGAGTTACAAATCTGTTAGTGACATTACTATTATGTGGTATCTATTCTATCCCAGCCCTAGCAATATATATATATCAGGATTTACTGGAACATTATCAATTATATCTGCACTTTCTTCAGATTCTTCGCAGTCACTTTCATTCAATCTTATGTCTTCATCGGAATCTAAATTAGAACAAGACACACACACACACAGCTCACCACCATCCGATTCTTTCTCAGAAATCTCTCGCAACAAATTAGCAATTTCATAAGGGTTTAGATCTTTTATATGAACCATCGTTTCAGGGTATCTGCTCTGAACAAGGTTCGAAAATCGAAATGAATTTTTTTTTATGAACAGGTAACCAAATGCTATGTAACGAAACACAGACACAACAATTTTAGAAAAATAGATTCGTTTCCGCAGTTAACAATAACATTGCATTCAAGGTCAAATAAATGTGCTATAGTACTTTGGGAAGTTTGTTTTACTAATAGTAATGATAAACTACAGCTGTTTATGATGATAAATTTTCTTGGTGACGAAATGACACCAGTGGACGTTCTAGGTATATTTAGTAGTAAAATTTCTTCGAATTAACTTAGAACTACAAAACTTTTGCTTTGTAATTGCCACGCAAAATCATTAAAAGTCACGAGAGAATTTCAAAATCCCAGTAAAAATGCGGAAAGGAGAACAAACAGAACAATTTAGGGTGTCAAATTGACCCCGAGGGACGTTGTAGTGTTAATGATACTTATTCGTTTACTGCCTCATGATTTGTTTGCTGAAAAATTCGAAATGCGAAGCAGTGTTTGTCTCAATTTCAACTTTGTCTGGATTCAGATACATTTTGAGCGCTGTTAGTCTTAAACATTATACTTATCAGTTTCGAATGATGACCTAAGTTAACTGATTTATAACGAATGATAAAGTTTACTAAGTGTCGAATCTGTAATCCAATTTTAATTTTCAAGTTTTGACACAATTTTTTTTTTCAATTCTATTTACAATTAAATTTTATTTCTTAAATCCTATAACTTTTTCATTGATCTGCATTGATTTAATTATATTTTTTCCGAAAATAAATATGTGTTCCATAATTATCAGACACATAAATACATTTAAGAAATTACTGTAGAACAATCTTTAAAGTTATTTATCTTTAAAACTTTTGCACATAAATTTATTTACACACCTTCGAGGGATACGTATTACACGATATAAATAGAATGAAACTTTTTGGAACTCTTTTCCTTTTTTTTTCTAATACTTTTAAAGATTCATCTCTTTTCATTATCATTTCTGGAAATCGTCAGCTATACCAGATATGTTTAAAATGTATGAAGAAAATCTTTTTAACGTACTTTTCATTGTTTTTCAAAAAAAGCAGTCTATTAAGTTATATTTTCTAAAATAATTCACTAATTAGTTTTTCAGTATGATGTAATATTTTTTTATATTAATGTTAAGATAAAAATTTCCAATTGAGCTGTATTACTACCGTTAAATTCGACGTATAACGCGCACTTTTGACACAAAAAATAAGATCGGAATGTACGGGTGCTCGTTATACCCTGGGTATAAAAATGACAGCTTTAAAAATTTAAGAAAAAAAGAGATCAGAAAAAATTAGATTTCTACATAGATCGAAATAGTGTTTATTTAAAAAAAATTACATTCTTTATGAACTTAAAGGCTTGTAGTTCAATTGTAGCTTGTAGAAAGTTTCAATTTTATGAAAAGTTTGGGATAATGCCTCGAATAAATGACCTCAAAACATAAAAGAATTGCACACATACGTTTTGGGTTTCTTCGTAAAAGAAGAGGTGCGTGTTATACAGCTAATATACCTAAAAAATAAAAATTGCAGCTTCAAAGTATAGGTGCGTGTTATACGGCTAATATACATAAAAATTAAAAACTGCAGCTAGAAAGTATAGGTGTGTGTTATACGGCGGTGCGCGTTCAACGCCAGATTTTACAGTAATTTTAAATTTCAACTTAACAGCTGAAATTTCAAAATATTTTTCGATACATTTTCCATTTTTATCGATTCGCTTGATTTTTATCTTGTGTGAGACAGCCTGATTTTTGACAAAGAAGTTTTTTTATCAAGGAAAATTACAAACGTCCCACTTTTCATATGGTTTTTAAAACAAAGGTTTTGAAATATTTTTCATAACGACTTCATTTTATTCCCAAAACACAACAAACGCCTACGTCTTCTTTGAAGTCAGTTCAGTTGGTTAACGAAGGCTATTTCGGATTGTCCACTATGTAGTGATACCTAATGTATGACTTAAAGAGATAAGAGAATTTTTACACACTTTTTAATATAGAAATAGTTATCAATATAGACGGAAATTTTAATTAAATAAATACTAGAAGGCTCATTATATATATATATAGAGAGAGTGAAGTAAACACAGTTATTTGTGCAGGCACGCGCTCACACACGAATTTCTCTCATTTCTATAAATCTTGTTAGTTTAAACAGTTATTATACATATTAGTATGCTAAAATTCTCATATGAGTATTATGCGTGCGTGAATGGAGTTTTTAGTCTTATTTTCATATGGGTAGCACGTTTTGTTTTTATGTTGGACAGCATTCACAACCGTCATGGACCACATGCAGTACACGGGACTAAAATTTATTATAACTATTTTATAGAAATTGTGTGTAGGAGTAACACCAATATTCTTCCTTGAAACAAATATTAGGTGCTGGAATTTATTGATGATATACAGTTGTAAGAAATAGAAACTCTCACGGCAAAAACGCACATAACGTTAAACGTGTCAGCGTCAACAAAACTGATTTATTGTTAAAGCCTTAATTAATAAACTTAAATAATTGAAAATGCGATAAGGAAAACAAAGTTAATTGTAGCACACAAAATTTCTGACATGATTGGATTTTTCATAAAATGAAATTTTAGATACAAACTTTCCAAAAAATTTATTTTCGGTAGCTCAGAAAATAGACAATTTTGAAATGACCGTTGGATTTTGCGGTGACTTGCATAACTTATAAATTTTAGTAATCGATTCAATAATCACGCGGTTTTTAGAAGTAATAAAAACTGCATCTGAATCGGTAGCGAGGAAGTAATTAGGTATACTCTCAATCAATAAATTTTTCCGAATATATCTTCTGAAACAAATTGGCTGAACTAGAATGAATTGGGATGCATTTGTTGACACAATTCTCTAGGATTTGTTTTATAAAAAATCAGTTGTTTACTGTTAAAGAGAATTCTATTTTAGAGGTAGAGAGAAGTTAATTAACCATACTGATTAAGTAAATTAAGTAATCTATAAGCATCTTAATTTAGCTCCCTTAGAGACATTTGTATTGTTAAGAGCTTTTTAAAAATGAGTTACGAGCTTTGGGTTATTTATGTCGATCTGTTTCTTAAAAAAATACACCAGAACAAATAAACAAAGCTGTTCCCAAAAGTACTCTTAAGCTTACGAAGTTCATTGCTGATAAATTAATTAGTTTAGACAACTGTGTGGTAATTTAGAGTATCCGAATATGTTCGGAGTACTTTTTTTTTTAAAAAATAGCACACCAAAACAGTATAATTGCTTTTTAGAAATCAATGCCAACACATAACATTTAACTAACACTATTTTTAAAGTTATATATAAATTTTACAAAAATCACAATTATATGTCAAATTTTAGCAACATTTTTGAAACATTTCAAAGCAATTGTAGAAAAAAGTAATAAACTTATATCAGTCAAAATGTTAATAAACAAATTAGATGCATTTATCTAGAGAATGTACTAACATTTTAATGTTTTATAAAAGTTTAAAAATTTTAGAGCTATTATAAATAATGCGACATTCTTTATGAGACCATTAATTAAATAACAGGCCGTAACTCAAAAAGTATTCATGCAATCAGAAATATTTTAGTAAATTCTCTAGAAAATAATATAAGTATCAGGTTCAAAAATTTTTAGATAAAGGCATGTGTAACATTTTGAGCTATCAGTCTCGCCATAATTGATTTAGAATAATTCAAATGCCCACTTTTGGTAGATTAAAGACCCATATCCGGTTTTTCTAATTTTATAAAATTGTTTATAGCTTGTCCTCAAAATAGCGCAGAAACAAAAAAAAAGTTTCTTCTGTAAAGCCAAAAGAGATAGATGTATTAAAAAACAAAAAAAAAAAAAAAAAAATGTGTGTTTTGATCTAATTCGTTTATTTCAACGTGTTCGAATACCTTAAGTACAAGATGGCTGGCGGATTATTATTTCGAATTTTAATTTAAGGAATGAGCGTCTTGCGATTTATCTTAGTCTGTTGCACGCTAAAATTTTTACATCACATAATACCGAAATTTGGAAAAAAAAGTCTGTCAATAATTTTCTTATTTGTCCTTGATTTGACATTATGAGTTACGTCTTTATATAGCTCTGGAGCAGGGGTGACGAACCCACGGCACACGTGCTACAGTGTGGCAAGGCTGAGTTGTAACAGTGGCACGTGAAGACTCATTGAAAAAATATGAAAAACGAAAAGATAACATTAAATATAAATTTTTAAGTTTTATTGAAATTCGGTTGTCTCGGGCAAAATAAAAATATATTAAAATTTACTTTAAGCACAGTTCATTGAACTACGATAGAAAATTATAACGTAGAAAATGCTCCTTTATTGTTCTGTGCCTGGATTTTCTGGCGTACGATTTTGGAATTTGAGGGAGTGTGTTTTAAAATATGTGGAAAAAAAGAATGCACTGCCCAGTGAGTGCTTGCTACTCCAGAATGATTTTTGGCTTTGGGATATAGCTTTTCTTATTGGTACTATGAGACATTTAAATAATTTAAATTTAAGATTACAAGGAAAAATTGTATTTTTCCTATCCTCTCATATATCTTCTTTTAAGAACAGTTTTTTTGTCTCGCATTTGGAGGAAAAATATAAACACTTTACACATTAATGCAGGAACTATCAACCAAAACTAAAAATAATGATCCAAGTTATGTTAGACTTAAAAAGTTTATAACCATTTTTTATAAGATTCATACAGAGCTAGGTTTGATGATTTTCAAGATAATTAAAACAATGCTGATCTTTTCATACATCCTTTTTCATAATTCCTCCGCAAGATTGTAAATCTTACCCCCACCTGTTTAATAATTATTTTGATTTAAATGTTTCAAGTTACTCATTTATATTTAATACCTATCTTAACTGATTGAACCTGTAAAATATATTTAATTAACAATAAAGCCTAAGTTTTTACTTCTGTCTTATTTATTATATTTTTAAATTTCCACTACTTATATATATATATATATGTAATGATTCCCAGTAATTTAATCTTGAATTGCTTATGAGTTATCTATGGTCCAGTCCTTCAGGACAACCGTTTAATTATCTTAACTAGCTACCCGCCTAAAGGGGAGTTTTGAAACTGCATCCATCGAACTTCACCCCCCCCCAAGTCATGTGAGTTCCCACAAGGTATAAATAGTGAGATTTCTGGACATTGTTCTCTCTTCTATCATTGTCCTATCACCATGTAGTCGACTGCAGCGCGTAGTATTTTAGTAATCTTTGTTGTATGCTTTATGTGTCTTGGCTTCTTGTGATGTTGGAACGTTATACGTTAAATGCTGAATAAACTAGGTTTACTATTTTAAAGGAATGCCTCGTCGATAACATAAATATGCAACATAACCTTACAGTAATCTTCACTACCGGCCCCGCCCTGTCCTTTCGTTACAGTATCATTACCACCCGCCATGTCTATAGGGTACTACAATTATTATTACTACACACAGGCAATATTAAAGAAACAATTACGTCACGACCAATTATGGACCATTCAGGTTTTATTACGTATTTATATATATATATACATGCATACATACATACATATATATATAAACTTGCATTACAAATTTGCCATTTTCCTAAAAATTACGTAATACACCTATAAATAATATTTTTTCACCTTTTCATATTCTTCTGTTTGTTGGATAAGCTGGAACTGGCAAGCATAATTCTTTTTTTAACAAATAGTGGTGCTCTTCCCAAAAAGATTGGCCACTGCTGCTGCAGAGTGATGTTTCATGAAAATAAAATGAATTGTCCCTTATAAGAGGAATTATACAAAAGAATAGCCTTAGTTTCAATTCAAAAGCGAGCTGTAAATTATTCAAATTAAGATAGCATTTATTCAAGCTTAGTTTCTTTTTAATTTTAGGTTGGCTGCTTTTTCTCAGTAAAAGTAAAGTAGGAGATTAGCATCAATTTATATAATCAATTAAACTAATTATATATATATATATATATATATAATGTATAACAAAACAAACAAACCAATTAACTTTATTAAGTATACAAATGTTAAAAATAATTCATTGGGACATATAAAAGCAGATAATGGATCAATAGGAATATCAACTTCCACTTCAGAATATTTTGCGGAAGAATTTAATGAAATTGTGATAGACCTGCAGTCATGTTATAAATTCAAGTTGAATGTATAGTTAGCTAGGAGTTCGGTTTCAACTAATAATCTTGTATGGAATGGTGTGGTCTATTACGCATACAAGAGAGATACCCATTGTATAATATTCGTATTGTACCGGTTGTCTAGTATGGGAGAGAGGTGCGCAATTTAATCATCTTTTCATTTGCATGTGGTGCCAAATTATGAGCACGTCGCCAAAAGCTCTAGACCTCTAGAATAGCATTAATTCAAATAATAGCAATATATTGTAATGAAATTTGGAACTTGAGTAGTAAGTGGCATTTAGTCTGCTTTTGCTTAGCATTTTGCAGAAATTTATTGACGAACTAAGTTTTTATAACTATTTTCAATTAACGTGCACTTAACGTATCTTAAGGCATCCGACTACGTTCGGAACCGTGATTTTAAAAAGTCGCATAAATGGATAACTTTCATGACATTTAGTGTCACTTAAATTAGAATACATATATAAAATTGTTTTAAGGACATTTTGACAAAAAGTTACTTAAATACTATGCTTCGGTAAAAAATTAGCTTAGAATAACCTTTTTTCAAAACATTCTTCTTTTGTCAAAAATGTTTCTATTATAATAATATTTTGCCTGTATATACTTCATACCTCTGTATAGAAGCTCAACTATGAGTTTTGAAAAATTCCCATTATTTTCAGAGTTACAACCAATTGAAATAATTACCGGCGTTTTTTTTCGTACAATTTCTCCCCTCTGTTGTCATAAAACATGGATAAACCCACTTCTAAGTTATGTATTTCAAAAAATCTAGTTGAGCCTCTGTACAGAGCTACATACAGGCAAAATATTATTATAATTGAAGCATTTTTCACAAAAGGAGAATATTTCGAAAATGGGTCATTCTTTGTTCTTTTTGTCAAAATATTGTACTTAAATAATTTTTTATTGTAATACTATTCTTAAAACAATTTTATATACATTTTCTAATCTAAGTGACACTAAATATCATAAATATGATCCATTTATACGGTTTTTCAAAATCACTGTTCCGAACGTAGTCGAATATCTTAACGTGCACTATATCTTAAAGGTGTATTTTTTTCCTCAAAACTTTCCCTCTCTTCTTTGTGAAGACCAAGATGAATTACATTTAATAAGTATAAGGTTCTATTGTTTCACATGGCTTTCTTGGTTGAAACGAGATTTGAACCTGTGATTCTACAACTATTCTTATGCAATTTTAAGTTTTTGGCCTTAGTAGCCTAGTAGTGTTATGGGTACGAACTCGAGGCCGGCGTGTCATGAGCTCGTCGTAGTATACAAAAGTCCTGCCGTTTAGCAGTGTTGATGCGTGTTAAATCTGTCTAGGCTTAAAGTTCTCTCTTTGGCGAGGTGTAGTAATTTGGAGAGGGGGATCATCTTTGATGTTATCCTCATCACTCAACCAAGGCTCAAAATTACGAGGTCCGTCGCCAATAGCCCTCGCGATTCCATGTAGAGTGAAAAATTTACTGTTAAATGTTTTTTTCTAACATCACGAAGAGGATAAAGAATGATTCGCATTGTAACGTTTTCCCACCTCGCAGCTCAAGATCGGCTTTCTTATGCAGACAGCATTACTCCTTTTATATCCACACATGCACCTCTAAAATATTGTGGTGTCATTTCATCTGACATCAGTCCCACAACCGATGGGGGTGAGAAAACTGATGGCTGGATCCCACCTGCGAGCTAAAAACTCGAGGGAAATTCGAGGTGTAAGAAGCGACCACCCTTCCCCCAAGAGAGTGGAGAATTCGTTCATTTGAAACACTTGAAAAGGAATGGGGTTTTTTTTTTGCCCCTTTCTTCACAAGTAATATATTCTGCATAATTGAAATACTCAATAGCCTGAATAACTTGTACCCAAATGTAAATATTGTAACTAATAGCTGTAGATGTAATAAACCAATAATTTCCTTTCTTAAGTCTCACACTACCCATCAATTTTCTCAAACATTATAGCACACAGAATGGCTAGAAAATATTAATAAGAACAACTTTCCTATTTAATTGGATGCCAAGTTAATAAAATATTTACTGCCTCAATTAAATAAGTACTTTAACATGTATTGCTAGAATAGAAGTATAAGTTTGTAACAAAATTTATCTCTGTTTATTGGTATGTCTTATTTTAACGATTTCAATAGGTTTTTGCGATAGCTTTTCAAATAGAGCTCAGCACATAACATCACATTAGGATTATTTTTCCTTTCAGAAGCTTACCTTCTTTGAGAAAGTACAAGAGTAACAACTCCGAGACATCCGAGTGATCTCCTTCTTTTCTTCCATAAGGTTTCCTTCTTTAGTAAATACGGGTAAGACATTCCCGGGATATTCTAGCTGTTTTTCGCTATTATTGACCCATATTATAGTCATTCCATTTCCTTTTCTTGCTTTTGCAAAGATTTAATTTAGATCACGAATAATGTTTTCGTAAATAAATAAGTGCTTAGCTCAACCTGGCGATAATAGGCTATCTTTGCGCCAATAAAACCAACCAGTCAGCCAAAAATAATTTCAAATGATTTAAACCCAAGCAAATGCTGAATTAAAAAAATAAATCAGAAATGAATATTTTGTAATTATATAATATACATAACGTAGAAATAGTTTCCTAAGCAACAAGTATTATTTTTTAAAGTCAATTTCTACTTAGGTCAACAAAGATAAATTTTATTTTAGTTTTAAATTTAATTGATGAATGATTATTTGAAAAAACTGTATCAACGTCAAGTGTCATCCACTACAAGTTAAAAAAGGCATATTTGAAGCCAAGAAAAAATTCGTTAGAAAACTTACTTGCACCATATGTGGGTGCTAGCCCTAACTTCGTCAGAAATAACTTAGAATAAGTAAAAAATTAAAAAAAAATGAAATATAATTAATGAATTAATAATTAAAAAAGAACTGTATTAATAACAAGTGTCATCCACTAGAAGTTTTAAAAAATGTATTTTAACTTCAGTGGATGAATAGAAATTATTTTATTAATTAAAAAAATTGTATTAATAACAAGTATCATCCACTAGAAGTTTTAAAAAATGTATTTTAACTTCAATGTGGATGAATAGAAATTATTTTATTAAATATTGAAAATCTTAACAAGATATATATATATATATATATATATGAAGAGAGTGAACTA
>BMAV01025569.1:88363-108254 GCA_019973955.1 Trichonephila inaurata madagascariensis
AAAAAGTTGCTTGATTGGTCATAAACGTTTGATTGGTCATAAATAATTTTAAAGTGTAGTCGTGTAAATATTGGTCTATGTGTATACTATAATGTATTCCGTGTGTGGAATGCACAAATTCTTCACAGCTGGACCACTAACAAGCTGACTTTGTGGACCTAATGTTGTGTGGTGGATTTGTGCATTAATGAGTTTAAAAATATTTTTAAGAAATATTTTTGATCTATGTATTTTCTCAAGAATTTGATGGGATAATCATTCTGTATGCAACAAAATATAAATTTCTGGATGTTCTTGAATTTATCAATATTGTGTGTAGTTAAATTATTATTTCTCATCAAAAAATTTAAAATTATATTTCTAAATATTGAAATATGTAAGCAGCTATTGAAGTTCTGTATCTTTATGACATTGAAGTTAAATGCTTCCCTTTTATCATAGATATTGCTATATAATTTGTTGTCAATAATATTTAAATCTAAATCTAAAAATTCAACTTTGCTGGAGTTAAAATTTGTCTGTATTAATTTTAGGTATTCCGGATAAAAATTAATGTTTGGTTTAAATTCAATGTCGCGACCTATAACAATTAAATCATCTATGAATCTTATTAAGATGCAAGATGGTTCATTTCTTCGATTTGATTCATAGTGGTGTAAATACAGGTTAGCGAGACTGTTACTGGCTGGACCACCCTGAGGCAATCCTTTAATTTGTTTGTAGAGTTTGTTATCAAAAATAATAAAATTCTCCTGTATTACAAAACGAATTAGTGTATTGAACTTTTCAAAACTAATGTAATAATTCAAACCATATTTCTCATATGCATCTGAAAGTACCTGAATTATATCTTCTATTTTGATGGAATTAAATAAATCTTCGAAATCAAATCCATGCACTGAAAATACCTCTTGTTGCTCAACCTTCTTTATTACATCATGGCTGTTTTTTATAATACAAGTATCTTTAAATTTGTCTATTGTATCTTGTAATATGTTCTGTAAAATTCTTCCCGATTTGGATATATATGCATTGAACCCATTATATATATGTATTGAACCCATTATATATATATATATATAATGTATTTGCCTGTTACCTGTTCTAGTTTTATAACACAAATCCTTTTTGATAATAGAAATGTCCTTAAGATTGAAATAGATTTATATTTTATCAAACAGTTACATTTGATTTTACTATAGTAAATTACTTTTTTAATAAATTTCGAATTGCATTATGCATATTCTTTACTATGAATGGTACATGATTCTCTGTGTATGCGACTTTCGTTTCACCTTCTTCTTTACTGTTTGGAGTGTCCAAAAAGCAAGAGGCTGTCAGAGATGTTTTTTAAAGTTTAAAAAAAGTATTTAGGACTGTAAAGATAAACGATAATGTATACTTAATCGTTTGCGAATGACAGCACAATAAAATTTCAACAATGAGTAACGAAAGATCAATTCAATAGGAACACCGTAACTTTCAAGAAAATAGCAACTGTAATATTTTAAACATTTTATCATTGTATTATTATATTATACAAACATTATTATATTATATATGCCTGTATACATGAAAAATAATGAAAACAATAATAATAATTCATTCTGTTTTAAATTTTCTCTCCAATAAATGTTTTTTTTTTTGTTTCCAAATCTGATATAAAGGTACATATTTTTAAATGTGGCTCGCGAGATAATAATGTTTTTCCGAAGTAGCCCGCAAGGTCATTTGTTTTTGTCACCCCTGATTTACGGCATGTGTATCAGGTTTTATTTAAGCAAGGTATGCAAGAATTAATTTCTTCAGTAATTGATTTTGCAAATAATAAAGAAACACTCATGACAAAAATTATGTATAAATCTATGAATTGGTATTAGTAAAATATTAACCGGTTTATATCTAAATATGTATTACTAATATCCATGATGGACACTTATATCAAATGTAATTTTACAATGAGACATAATATGTTCATAACTTTGTAAAACTAATATTGAACCTGAATTAATAACATTCATCGTAGTGATGAATTTATTTCAAATTTATCATAAAATTATTTATCGAAACAGACTTATATCGTTTTCATTTTCGAAATATATTTTTTTATACACCATAATTGCTAGTTAATCTTTTAATTTAATTCCAAATATGTAATGAAAAATGACAGCGAATTAGATTTAAGTTATACAATTACAACGATATATAAAAGTTATCAAACTCGAATAATAAGCTAATTATTCTGAAAATTCTGATTATTATTTTAATACGATAAATTCAATGATAATGTTTTATTTTATAATAACGTAATTATACAGCTTAATATATTTTCAGAAATAAGAAGGTTCCAGGTTATGAGCTTAAGTTTAAACCAAAATAAATTCATCGCTTTTGTGACTATAGTTTAAAGTAAGTTTTCTTTTTGTAATTATCTTTCTTTAAATCGAGTTCACAAATTTTGAAATCAAGTATCAGTTTCCGCCATTTAAGTTTATACCATGGTGTAACAGGAGATAAAAAATAACCCCTCTTTAATAATGAATTAATTATTGCATTTAATTAAAATATTCTCTCTCATTCGTCCGATTATAATTATTTTTTTATCAATGCGAATGAGTTGATCCCCAAGAATTTAATCGGATTAATAATTCTATTTTAAGAAATTTTCATTTAGAAATGCTTATAAATATTAGAAGAACATAAATATTTTCAATTTCCTGTCACTAGATCTATGTATTATGTTGATTGTCAATTTTTCAGATAAATATTTTAAATTAATTTTTGTTTGATTCCGAGATACAGTTTTGAAAGAAATTGATGAAAAAAAATTACACAGACAATGTACTTTGAAGAAATTATCATTCTCTAATTCTGCAAAAAAGAGAAAACCCATTGGTATCAAAAGAAATCGTTTTCAGAAGTTAGTTAAAATTCTAGTCAATTAATTGATAATTTAAAACTTTTAAGCTATCGGCATTGATGCCGATTTTTTCTAGCTTCAATAAAAATTGCGAAAATTACAGAATTACCAAATTTTTTGAGAACTGTACAATACTCTTTTTAATAAATAATTATTTACTTTTGTACCATTGGGCTTGAAACTTAGCCAGTTAAGTAAGTGACCAATGAAACATAATTATTTGTAAAAGAGAAGACAAAAACATATCTCACTAAGATTCCTCAACACCCCTTTACACCTATATAAACACCTTGGTGTACCTATGTGTACACCTATTTGCATTAACGATTTTTTTGTTCATCTTTCTATATGTCTTCATGTAACTGATTACTGCTTCGTCTACATTACGTTTACATTTCTCTTACCTCATTTTTTTGGCCACAAAAACATTGTAAATAAATTGTAAATAAACGGGAAAATAAATATCATACTATAAATACCCAGAGAAAATTAAATAATATTTTTCCACTCATTAGATTTCTTAACAAAAGCATTCTAGCAAGAGACCAACACCATGTCATTTACAATATATTAACCCAGTGATTCTCAAACTAACAATATTTGCTACCCAATATTTAATAATAATTTTAATTGCCCCCCCCCTCTATGCAATAACAATGTATTAAATTTAATAATACTACATACTTTGATGTTAAATCTACACAATACGACTTTAACTTCTTAATTGGCACCAGCGTATATAAACGTCTCGCTCCGCAGTGTGTAAATTTCCCGGACATATATTGGCGACATTCCGACATACGATCTTTTCTGTTCACTGCTATCCATAAATATATTCCGAAACCTTTGGAATGCGGTAAAAGGATCTTGAAAGTGTTAGCAAGGGATTTACTTATTTCAGAGATTTTTTTTTTTTACTTATTTATTCCTTTTCGTCCTCCCTCAATACATTATATACTCGCACCTAGGTATAAAACGGCGACATTGGAGAGCGAATTGTATAACTTTTAATCCGTATTTAATGGATTAATTATAAACCGGACAACTTATCAAGACAAGTGTTAATTTTTGTAAAACGTTAATATATTTCAAGCCTATGGATTCACTGGTAATTATTAAACTTGTTCTTAACTTAGTATTGTTAAATTAATTATAAAATACTTTGTGCAGTATATACTGATATATTTATAAGTATATTATATCAGTGTAAATGTATATTTTATATTTTATTAAGTCAGAATGTATTTTGTTTGTTTAATTGCATTAAATTAATGATTTTTTAAAAAATAAACTATTGTTTTCGACTTTTTAATATGCTCGCGCGCCTTTTGTAGAGTTATCTCGCCCACCTAAGGGGGTGCGCCCCACAGTTTGAGAAACACTGCTATAAATACCCCAGCGAAACTAAAATAATACTCTCTGCACTCATTAGATTTCTAAACAAGAGTATTCTAGCAAAAGACAAACACCTTGTCATTTGCAATATATTAACCCATTCCTCAGTCGATGGTCAATTGATTCGAAACCCGATTAAACAGAGTTAGGTTAAGACAGCATCGTACGCAAGCAATCCATTTTTGGATAATAAGATCAATAAATTGGAAATAAAGGGAAATTCTCTACAGAAGATAAATATGGCTTCCAATATGGCGCGATGGAGCTTTAAGTGCAACTTTTAACCAGCTTCGACCAAACCTCGAGGGTGTCTCTAAGCCCAGTGGGACTTTCGTCTAATCCACCTTATGTTCTGCTCCATGAGCGCGCGCGCGGAGGGGGGTTGTTATTACAAAATTTATTTCTCTCTTTCATGACTAAAATTGATGGATCTATGTTCAACAATAATGACTTTTAACTCTCCCGACGAATTCTAACTCTAATTAATTCCAGAAACCCAATGATTAATAGCTGTTCGATTAATTTTCAGATCCTAATTTAAAATGTTATTCATGGTTGAAATAATGTTAAGGTTATCTTGCTCTTCAAGCAGAAATAAAATGTTGTTATGTGCATTCCCATATCAGTAACAATCATGTATTTCATAAAAATAAATGTTAATTTAATGTAATGGAAGATATGGAGTTTGGACTGCAATAAATTGAATATTTTTCAGATTTTTAAATTTATCTGGGATGTCTTAAGATATAAGCAATTCCGAGTTATGGTATATAAATTAAAAAGATGATATTTATAACGTTATTTTCAATGCAAGATTTTAGAAAATTTTATTAATTGAGTTTTTTACAATTGGGTGGCATTTTCAGAAACGAATTTTACTGTATTTACTTCTCCTTTTTTGCACGTTTTAGTTTTTTAAAAACATATTTTTCGAATCATAAATATAAAAATTTAATTTAATGATTTTTTCATTATGATTTTAATATTCCACATTTGAGAAATTTTATTTAGGATCAACTTTTTTTAATAAAAAATCGAGAAGAATGCTCTATGAAGTTGAAAAAAAATTCATATATAATTACTCACATATAACAAGTTTTAAATTAATTTTGAAGCATTTTATAGCCTAGATTTTTAAAGTTTTATTTAACTTTTTTTATAAGTAACATTTTAGACTATTACACCATCAGGGTGAGTGAATATTAACTTAACTCAGTGGCGCAGCAGCCCATGAGGGTCAAGGCCTACTGTGCCCAACTCAGTATACGTGACCTTGGGCACTGAGGTGCATGAGCAGATCAAAGGTCAGATGGTCAGTCTGACACGAAACTCCTTGCGTCAAGTTTCAAAGCAGGCTTGGTACTTATTTATTGACCCACTGAAGGGATGAAGGGCAGTGTCAACCTTGCCCAGCCCGGGTATTGAAACTCGGACCTGTGGTGGAAGCGCGATACACTAACCACTGGGTATTAACGTCGTACTTTTCAGCTATCGAGGGCTTTTGAAGACGGATCTCGTAATTTTGAACCATGGTCAAGTGATACGGACGACACCTGATCTGGCACTCCCCTCTTTTAACCTCCACACTAATAGTAGGACGTTTGGACATCAACATATTTAACGTACATCGGTCTTCTCTGCACGGCGGGTCTTCTGTGATACTAGGTTCGAACTCATGACACACCAGCCACGACTCTATCACCATATCCACTAGGCTACCGAGGGCTCTTCACCATCAGTGAGGGATTACTTAATACAATAAATAATATATTCAACTTACAGAACATGAGGGGAAAACATTACAGATGAGATATTTTGGATTTGTTTAATAATCAGCAATAATATTCTTTGTTATATTTATATCTGAACAATCATTCACCTCGGCTATTAAGTAAAATTTAATTTTGAGCAATTAGCTTTTTCAGCCAGCTGGGTGGCGTGGTTGGTTTGTCGTTGTCCTTCTGCACCCAAGGTTGCTGATTTGATCCCGGCCCAAGTCGGTGGATTTTCATGATGACGAAAATCGACAGCGACCATGTCGTTTGATTATACAGCATGTAAAGATCCCTATAGTGTCTGTTTGGCTTGGGTGCTCTCGGCAAAATTAAATCCTAGTACAGGTTCGTTTCGTCAGAGCTCAGGTGTCTCCCTCTGGGGAGAAAACTGATTGTCAAAATTACCTGCGGCGATTGGTATCCGCCTCTATGGTGCCGTTCTAAAAAGAGATAACAGCTTCCGTAGAATGTACTAGGTTTACAATGGTGAAACACCAATCCACCGCTTATTAGAAATAAAAAAAAACAACTTTTTCACATATACAGAAGTGAAAACTGCTTAGAGATTTTGAATAATCTTCATTGCGTAAGCTATGTATAAAATTGATTTCTTCTCTTTGTAGATCTGGCGTAAAATATTTTTCATCTAGGAATATGTGTAGGGCTGTAGAAACTTGAATATTACGATAATTTCAATTAAATCCAAATGTCTTAATCATTTCTGCATACATTTGAATTCTTCAGTCAAATATATATATTCAAACATTTCTTTGCAATATACATAATTACATTTGTATAAAATGTATTACTTTAAGCAAATGAAGTTACTTTATGTAGTTGAGAGGAACTTTCCATACGGACAGCAAATATTAAATATTTGTTTATACTATATATGGCTTTGGATACAATATTTGTTATGACAACTTCTCTTCGGAATTCCAGAATTTCAAAATGTTATAATTACTTGCTTGTAACAATACGCATACACACAAGAAATTTTCTTTTAAATGATATTTCCTTATATAGTCCGATATTTAAGAAACAAACACATGCCTTCACGGATTAATTATTTAATTTATATTAATTAAAGAATATCCTCTCTTTATATTTATAGGTAATTAAGAATTACGACAAAAAAAAGTAAAAATAAAGTAAACTACACTATGAAAATACAGTTGATAAATATGCTATTCAAATTTTAAGGGGACAATTGTAAACTTAAAATTCTTTTTTTTAACTGTTTAGTGTGAATTTGACTTCGTTTTAAGCATGCATATGAACCAAGAGACACCGATTCGTTTTGGTACAGCTTTAAATTAGGTTGTGACTTGGAATCCCTTATTTCCTTCATAGTTTTTTTATATTATATTACAAGTTATTTTCACGATATTCAAATAAAGTCAAATATTTTATTCAGTAATATCCAGGACTGTTAAAATAGTCAATAATATCTAGGATTGTATTTTACGTATGAAGTAATAAAATATGTCAATAAACCGGTTGGAAACAATGAATTATTCTAAACCGTGCAGCATATATAAATACAGAAAGTTGTTATTATTTTCTTTAACGCTTTGCCTTTAAAATAATTGTGGTAGCCTAGTGGTCCTAATCGTGAACTCGTGACTGGTGTTAGCGCGTTATGGATACGATTTCTGATACCTTAAGATAGTGTTTCTCAAACTGTAAGACGCGCCCCTGGGGGGGGGCGTGAAAACCCTACGAGGGGGGCGCGAGCATATCAAAAAGTCGAAAATAAAAGATTATTTTAAAAAGTTATAAAAATTTACTTAAAGGAAGCAAAACGTAATACATTCTGACATAAAAAAAACACGTTGTACTTTTATTGTTATCTGTTCCAATTTAAAAATTAGAAAAGAAAAGCAACATAATACACTTTTCTTATTATTTAAAAGTAAATATGATTTACTTAAAATATATATTATTTGAAAGAAACATATACAAAATTTAATATTTATCTTGATAATTTGAGTGGTTTATAATTAAGATAGTATTGTAGATTTAGCGTCGAAGTACATTATATATATATATATATATATATATTATTGCATTCAATGCATTGTTATTGTATGGGGGGAGGGGGGTGGTGAAGAAAATTATGAATGAAAAGTGGGTCGCAAGTATTGGAACTTTGAGAAGCACTGACTTTAGGGACTCACCAGTTTGTTGGGCTAAAACACATTAATTTTAGGGAGCTCAGTTATCCGTTTTAGCACTCTGTTAGAGCATTAAATTTTATCAAAAGTTTAAAACGTGTTATCAATAGCTGATGAGATAAATCAAAAATTATAAATACATGATTCTTTATACAGGGTGTCTCAGGATAAGGGGAGGTAGGGTTTTGTTCCCTTCATGGAACAAAATGTTTTTGATACCGTCAACCGTTGGATTGTGGTCTACCCTCACTAAGCCAATTATCTCGTAATGTTCCATATTCACACAAACTAAGATGCCAGTTAGCAAACATACGGTCCTCTAGTGCATCTCTTTGTGGGCACCTTTCGCTATACAATCTGCCCACTGCCTTTGCATTTCCTTGGGCCAATCCGTAAATCAGGTGCATATCCGCTAACTCGGTGTTTGTAAAAAGTTTTATACTCCTCTGCTGGTGACGAAAGCTGAAAGGACTGCAATAATGCAGGTTTGCTTCCTTAAATGTTGTTGAGAGCAACGCCATCTAGCGTAGAAAGAAGACGCTTCCGATCATGGGTTGCTAAGCAAATTTGAATTCTTGTGATGTCCCCTATCTCTCTTTAAAGCTTTTCCCTAATGATCCTGGGACACCATATTAGAATCCCCCCACTGGAATTAAAACAAAATAGTTCAAGACATTTCTCAAATTTCTAACACCACGAAAGAGGGTTTTCGTAAAAGCCAATTAACAAAAATAATCGAGAAGAGTAAATTAATTTACATAGAAAAAGTATTCTAATTGCTTGCTGATAGAAAATTTTGCCATTGGAGTTCCTTTCTTCCGTCACGACAAGTAAGAAAAGAACAACTCAATCAAATCAAGTTTTTTTTTTGTGACTCCAGATCAACTTTTATTTTTTACATTTAGCTGTTAAACTTCAAATAAGAAAAACTTCTTTTCTAATCATTCACCTTCTATGAACCAAATCTTCACGAAAAAGAATGATAATGCGATTTTCCAATCGTTTTTATCCTCAGTGCTCTATTCCAATATTTATTTCATTAGTATTTTTTTGAAATAATAGAGAATCGAAAGTATGGTATATTCTCATTTCTTGCGAGCAAATAAATTTTTTGTCTACAGTTTCTTCGAAAATTGATATCCTTTATTTTTTTCACTTTTGCAATTTTGGGAACGTCATTCGTTCTTTTTTTACAGTCTTTGTTTCGAGATGGAAGAATAACTAGATGAAAGTATTACAGAAAAATATTGCTTTTTCAGAAAAACAATATAGAATTGCTCAAGAATGACTAAACATTGAATTATTCAAAAAATAATTAAATACAATAAAGTATTTTTATCTTCGTATTATGAATTAAATTTTTTAAAAAATCTATGAATATGTTTTATAGATCCCAATTGCACAGTACAAACAACAATTAAATTTATTCTAATTTTTATTTATTTATTTATATGAATCATGTAAGTATGAAGTTAAAAAAATTTGAGAACAACTCAGAAAAACTTTTTATCTTATGTACATTCTTTTTGAGGGGTAAAGGTTTTATAAATTTCTTCTTATGCTATAGATGAAAATAAAATTTTTGTGTTTAAATATGATATGTAAAATTCAAACAAAGTAAATATAAGCTACATTTCCAATTAGCATTAACCTTTTAGATGGCATGCTTTCGCAAATTTTACGACAAGTATGCATTTTCTCATATGTAATTCTTTTGTTTTCACAAATACGGTGCTTAAAAAAACTAAAAACCATTTCTTTATTTTCACATACTGTGCTAAATAATCTAGAAATCATTTCCTTATTTCGGAATAAGGAGAATAAGCAATACAGAAATTAATTCTTTATTTTCAAATATTGTATTTATATAAACAGTATGTCCTCACTGTCCTGACATTCAACTTTCTCCTAATCATATTTTTAAATGTACTTCTATATTGGCTAAACTACACAAAATAGACCTTAACCGCACGACCATTAACTTCTTTATTCTCCAAAGTTCTTCTGTAGTGCAAGAGCGGTTTTCAGTGCCTTCGCGGTGCCATTTTATTTCTTTCCACTACTTGAACAAGACAACAACAGCAAATAATGGGTTGTTTTTGTTGCTCATCTCCATGTCTAACCAAGCTACACCAAGTCCATGATCTCATTCACTTTCAAAAAGTCCAACACTATTAGAGGGTATTTATAAAGATCTTGTTTTGAAAGCCCCAGTCAATGAAGAATGTGTTCTGGAGATGCCTGGTAGACAGAACACCTAACACAAATCGGAAAAACTTTGCTTTCACCCTTAAAAGTCAAAGTTTGGTGGTGGCCACTCCGGAAATGAGAATAATTTGTTCCTGCCTACTGCAATGCAAGGAAAGGGAAAGAGAACCACCAGGGCGTTTAGTCTCAGACCAGTGACGATCAGGAGGAACACAGTTGATTGCTTGTTGTTGATGTAGGTGGAGTGAAGTTCTGAATAGGTGAGAGGGGCCGAGTTCATAGAGGATTGAGCTGCGCCATCTACAAACAATGTAGATATCATTGCTATTCCTCTAATCCATCCTCCATTCTTGAAGCAATGGATTTATCCGTTTTTAAAATTTAATTTCAGTTATTTTGTTCATTTTATGCAATACTATGTTTTTGGTTCGTAAAGGTTACGAAGCACACCAACTCTTCCAAATAATTTTTTCCTTTTTCATGTTTTGGAATTTTATTTCTTAATTGCGTGTTTTATTTGCAATATATTGATTTATTATTTTATTTAACATAGTTGAGAAAGTATATCAATCAACAACTAACAACGAAACAATTATCTGATGACAGGAAATAAAGGATAGCTTACAGATTCCTTTCAGGAAATCATAGGAAAATAATCTCACAGATAATAATATTGAAGCAAAATTAAATTAACAATGAATCTGAATAAAGTATATATGTCCTGAAGAATTATTCAGAGATGAAGATAAGATACAACAAGAAAGTAGCACAATCCAAAATATGTAAAAAGCTCACAAATGAAACCGTGTAACATTATAAAATTTTCCGTAAATAAAACCTTTGCAAAAGATATAGAAGATGAAATTAGATCATTTTTGAAATTAATAACTGTAAATGTGAACCGACACATGGATTAGATACATTTCGTTTGCTAATAGTATTTGAATTTAATTTTCACTGCATATATATTGTTCGTTTTCTTTCTGGTCTTATATTATTATAATGGAATATTTTATCTTTTTCAAAAGCAGAACTGAGCAGAAAAGTACTACATTCTAAAAAGCAAGGCACGCATCTAGTCGGGCTAAACATCAAGTGGGAGCCCACTCTAAGGTTAAATCGGTTTAAAGTGAGGGGCATATATAATTAGGTAAATCAATTTAAATTCTTTTTTTACAACCATTATTTCATTAATTTGGTAAGAATAAAGCTTTTATAATTAAAAATTTTGAATCTATTGCCTAGAGATACATAATATACATCGCATAACCCTCCCCCCCACATAATGGTGCCCAAAAGTTAAGTATAATTCATGTGGCATGCCTCGCGACATCCACCTAAATTCCTCTTATCTGGAACCAGCTTGCGAGCAGAGAGAAGTGAACTGATATGAACAAAAACTCATTAAAAACCTGTTTCCCCTTGGACTATCCCTCACACTTCTCTCTCTGACTCTCATGAGACAACAGCGCGCCATCTTCCCCTTATTTAATTTTCATTCATTAGCCGAAGTAGTTTTTTTTAGCAATTCTGTAATGATCTTTAATGTAAATATAAATAAAAAATATGATTAGCCCTTTTTTATCATGAATTACTATTTTTATGCCGCGCATGTGTGTGTGGATTAACCCTTAACTATATCCTCACATCATGCTGTAATTGGTGATCCAAGCGCCACAGGTTTTGTCCTCGGATTATGTCCACCTCATTGGTGACAATGGCTGAATTATGAAAAAAAGGCAACCTTCTGAACTATCGTAGCACCATCTATATTAGCCACTAACAGCCTAATGACAGAGGTGATCGCTTTTGTCTAGTGGTATGTTATGTGCTTAGGAATCCAAAGGTTGCAGGTTCTATCCTCTACATTTCAATTCATACACTATAAAAATCAAAGGAAAAAAAAGTTAAAGAACAATGACAGAATTCGAGAGATCATGGACTTGAACATTTAAGATCTTTTGATTTTGACCAATAACTTCGTACATGCAAAATTTTTTATCAAGGACGTAATAGGACAGTCATAGGAGCTATTGAAATGCCAGTATGAGTTAAGTGTTGTGAGTTTGGGTTCTGTTTCTGGTTTCTTATGAATTCATTGAGCACGTGCGTCGTTCAACTGTTGAAAAAGTATTGATTATGCTTCCTAAAAGACAAAGTACAAGAAATATGTGTAAAAACCCAACCAATGACATGTTAAAAAATAGATGATTACAAGCAGAAGTGCGAAGTATTTCTATTGTAAGTATTACATAGTTCTTATAGTTTCCAAACTGTAGTAATGGAACGAAGCATTGGAAACTCTCATAAGTAAAGTATAATACGTAGTATGATCCAAAAATTCGGAGACAAGGTGTAGAAAACTTTACCCTGAATAGTTCACTGCACCGAAGCATATCCACCTTCTAAGTTATCCTCTTGGGTGACGGTACACTTCTGCCAGAGTTCGTATAACTTCTGGAAGCACAGCTGAAAGCCTTTTTTCCCAAATATATCCAGCCTCCTGCGATGCTGCTTTCACTTCATCTGATGACACAAAACAGCGTTCCTGTAAATGTTTTTTATTTCATGGGAACAGGTAAAATTCACACAGGGCTAAGTCTGGTGAATAGAGGGGATATGGAAGTACATTAGTGTGAGTTTTGGCGAGGAACTATTTTACCAATTGAGATCGATGTGCTGGTGAGTTGTCATGCAGAAGATACCAGTCGTCACTATACCAGAACCGAGGCCGCTTAAGACGAATGGATTCCATCAAGCAACATCTTCGAGAAGTGTGTATCTTCAGCGATTTGTTCAAGTGTTTGACGACGATCTTTTTGAACACATTCAGACACCAACACAACTATTTCCATGTTCCGTGAAGTTCATCGTCCAAGAAGTTCATTGTCTTCGATGGATTATCGGTCCCCTTTAAAACGCCGATGCTAACCGTAAAACTTGGATCTAACTATGGTAGATTCTCCACACACCTTCCTTTGCATTTCCACAGTCTCCATTGGTGGTTTACCTAAGCGTTGACAGAACTTAATGTTCAACGCTGTTCAAGAAAAGCAATCTTTCTTAGATCGTGAAGCAAAGCTAACTAGCTCTCGGAAGATAACACCTGCGTGTGTGGTTCGGTCACATGATATGGACTAAAGCAAGCTGGTCCGGTAAGGAAGGTTTAAGAGAATCTATTTTAAGTGGTTTAACTGTACTGTACTTGATTTCGTCCTTGTCAATAGTCTAATCCCCGAATTTTTGGATCGTATTACGTATATATATATATATATATATATATATATATATATATATATATATATGACATGTTTCAAGTCAACATAAAGCTTTTTTACCGCCGTTTTATTCAGCGAGCAATTTATACGTCTGCCACTGCGAGAAAAAAAACTTCAAAATGAAAATCTAAGTGGCCTTACCACTTAAGCTCGGATGTGTTAAGTACCGTTCTCTTAGTTTATGAGTTATACTTGAAAGAATGCTGACATAAAAATTATATTAAAAATAATGGTCTGGGATTAGAAGTGTTCTGTTTGAACCATCTTCTAGGAGAAATAATTGGGTGTAAATTTAATACTTGAAGATGTTATGGAAAATAAAAGTTAAGTTTTGTACAGGGAATTTAATTTTTAACTACTTTAATTATCCTTATATCTGCCCCCACCCCTATATTTAAAGGGAGTCACTGGCGTGGTTTTTTTCTCTTACAGACGTAATCTATTTTCAATGTGTACAAAACAATACATAAAATCATTTATAAAAATATATTACGTACAATAGGTAGATTTAAGTAATATGAATAATAAAATCAAAATATAATAAATTAAACGAAATTATAACAATAAACACAATAATAACACTTCTAAAATATTAATTGATACAAATGAAAATCTTTACATATGAATGTACACTAGCTTTAAAATATAAATGTCTTCCAGGAAAGAAGCTACACTCGTTTCCTCCAATGCTTTCATAATATTAGATTTGTATTATTACTAGCACATAATTTATTCACATTTTATATATATAAGAAACTAATATCATACCAAACAAAAGCATAGTTGATATAAAAATACATGATATCATATATATACTAAGGTAATAAATGTGTATTAAAATCTACTCTGGCGCCAGCGTAGTAATATCTAATATTATTACATAAAATTTTGCATAGATGAAATACACTGTTAAAAACATTAAAATATAGACACTAATAAAATGAAACGATTGCTGATGTGAAGAGGTTTATCCCAACTAATATACACTATTCAACAAACTAAACAATATTCTTCATTAATCTTTCTATAATACTCTTAGTACTTGTTATCGTAGCTTTAAGCTATGTGCAATGCAATTTTAGAATAAAAATACTAAAGAAAGCTTCACCTTTCAGAATTAAAATAATTTCTTACACATTTATCGCTTTCTTTCTCTCTACCTCTAACTATGTTACATATTTATATATAGCCTTTTAATAGTCTACATTATTTGATAGATGAATTTAATAAAGAAAAGTGCTAGTTTCAAAAGTTAATATTTTATTGGCTGAAATCTGGAAGCATCATCTATAAAGTAACGCTTAGTAAAACTTTTGTTCTCGTGAAATTTTCAATGTACGAAAAAAGACCATTAAGGTGCTCTGTAATGCTTACAGGGAAACGCGAACACTATGTGCTTCCAACGTATATCTTATAAATCTGATTTATTGTAATGATGTCCTTTGAAATTTAATGCGTTTAATGATGTATGAGTGAGTATGTTCTGTACCAGATCTTAATTGCCTCACATATATTACTCACAAGACATGCGACTTACTTCAGTCATTACAATCCCCAGCTGGATGAAATTAAAGTGTAATTTGAAGTATATTTAATAATTTATATTTAAGCAAATTTCCTCCAGTTTTAAAATATTTTATTTATACTTTTTTCTGCGTTATTTACTAACACATAGTAGACATCCTGATGTTGTAGATAAAAGAAAAAATATATACCGTAATAAAATTATATCGTTTTAAGTATTTATTTTACTTGAGTTAATATCCCACAAGAGTTATACATAGGCTTAATACCTTTTTTGTGCAACCCATGATGGAGTTTCGAAATTACTTAAAAATCATAATAGTTTACGATACTTAAACTTTCATTATTTATTTAGCTGTATTTTTCACTAGGTATGACTTCTTCAACAAATAGTTCGCTTGTTTTTATTACATAATAAAATTCACAATAAGGATGTTCTAAATTATGTCTAATCTGAACAGCACTTGGTGAAAGTCTACCTCTCTCTGCGGAACTAATATTCCTCATAGTTGAAAACCTCTGCCAACTGGAGCAGATGCTTCAGTCAAAGTCATCGCATAAAATGAGCCATTTTAGAAGTATTTTAACATGACATATAGCATATGAAATTTTGAAAATCCTTAAGAAAAAATTGCTTTCTATGTTGCTACACTAGTCCCTAGTAATGTTTTAGAACTTGAAACACAACCTACCCTGTGGTTTTAAATTATTTGGTGTATGTTCATTAAACAGGCCATCCTTATTTGTGGAATCTTTTTAATTTCATAAGCTGCTTGTTGCTAAGATGCCCTTTAAATAAAACCACGCAATTTCAGTTTATAAATTAATCCACTTTAAACTTAATAACTTTATCAAAACTAGTTTTTCACGAGTCTAAGTACTGTATCTTAGAATTATAAAAATGGCGATGCTTGAGAAGAACTTTTGTTCCAGAACATTATTATTTCCTTTAGATTGCTTTTTTCACGCAACTTTTGAGCAGAAGGTGATAGAAATTTTTGGGGTTTTTTTCCCCCCTGAAATTATTTCAGAAAACGTATGAAATTTTGTTGCAGTGATAAGATTTACTTCCAATTTTTGAAATTATTAAACGTGAAAAGTTGTGACAGAATGTTTAAAAACGCATTGTCAAATATGTATATCTAAAAAAAAAAATAAATAAAAATATGAAAATCGTCGCGTTGGTTATAAAATTCCCAAACTCTCGGATGTTTTTGCTACCTCGGACTTTGCTGCGAACAGCACTTAGGAATTAGGACACTGTCCGAGATGACCATGGGCGTATAAGTATAGTTATGCATCATATTTTATACAGCCCTCTCAAAAGATAAAGATGTCACTGGTATTTATACAGTCCAAATATATGTAAATCTTGTTGTGTCAGAAGTTTGAAGCCAATTTGAATTAAATGGTAATCAGTCCCTACTGTTCAATGTAAAGGTTTTAAGAGACGTTATAACTATATTTTTCATGTTCCCAAAATATGTGTCTCATATATCTGAAATCTTTTGACCCTATAAAAAAATAATAGATTTTTGTAAACTGAATTATATTTTTCAGTGCTTTTCACAGGATTTCGTAGAATACTGCTGCAAATAAAGTTATGTCTTAAAAAGAAGCAATAAGGAAACTATTTTTACTGTGTTTTTGTAATTAAGATAATGAAATTACAAGAGTTCTCCGTAGTCATTGCATAAAAAAGAACACCCACTTAGATATAACCATTGCAAATTTAATATTTAAGGTATCCGACTGCGTTCGGAACCATGATTTTAAAAAAAGTGCATAAACGGATAATTTGCATGATATTTAGTGTCACTTAGAATAGAATACACGTATACAATTGTTTTGAGGACATTTTGAAAAAAAAAATATTTAAATACAATATTTTGACAAAAAATTAACTTAGAATAACCTTTTTCCAAAATGTTGTCCTTTTATAAAAAATGCTTCTAAAATAATAATATTTTGTGCTTATATAAAGTAAAGACTTCTCCAGACAGTCTGAACTATTCTTTTTGAAAAATTCACATTGTTTTTAGAGTTACCACCAACTGAAGTAATTATCGGCGTTTTTCTTTCTTAAAATTTCTCCCCTCTGTTGTAGTAAAATACGGATAAATCTAATTCCAAGTTATACGTTTCAAAAATTCTAGGTCAGCCTCTATACAGAGGTCTGAGCTATATACAGGCAAAATATTACTATAATAGAAGCACTTTTCACAAAAGGAGAATATTTTGAAAATGGGCCATTCTATGTTCATTTTTTATCAAATTATTGTACTTAAATAATTTTTTATTGTAAAACTATTCTTAAAACAATTTTATATACATATTCTAATCTAAGTGACACTAAATATCATAAACGTTATCCATTTATACGCTTTTGCAAAATCACGGCTCCGAACGTAGTCGGATACCTTAAAAATAAATAAAAATTATTATTAAACATTTTAAATCAATTATTTTTTTTTATTATAAATTTTAAAATTTGCTTTGATCTATTCTTTCTTACCATTAATTCTTTTCAGCTTCTTTTTTGTGGCTTTATTTTTCTATTCCTTTTTATTTTTTTAAAGTAATTCAATGTCATTTTTCTGTCTCATAAATTAGGATTGATGTTAATTAAACAATTACTTATGTTTATTTTCGAATTGCTAACCTTAGTTTTAAGCTTAAATATTGTGGATTTATTTGTTTATTCTCTTACAATAACGTGAGTTTTAGTCCAATTAATATCATGCTGTTCTTAATGTAGAACAAGTTGCTTCAAACGCTTTTTATATAAATAAGAAAATGTTTTAAATGATTATACAAATTATTGAATATACTTTCGTAGACAAAGATTATATTAATTTTTTAATCATCGAGATTTTTTAATAATAGCTGCTGCCTTTATTTCCTTCCATTTTATTTTATTAGTGACATATGAATTGTTATTGGTCCTAATCGTTATCCATGATCCTATATTCTTAAATATTTACATAATTTTATACACTAAACTAAAACAGCAAAAATAATTTTATAATTATTTTAAAATGGCGTTGCTTTTAATAATATGAATCGCTTAAAAACGTTACGTTATTTCTAAAAATATTCCACATTCTATGCAATTAAATGAAAATGATTTTAAGACACATTAGTTTTTAATAGGAAGATATCTTTTTTTTGCATTGAAAAGTAAAAAAAAAAAAAAAAAATTATAACTCCTCCATCCTTATCGAATATTCAACATTAAATAGATTTGGATGCATTCTTTCCTTCTCACAATGATTTGAATTTTGAAATAATACTCTGCCATTGTAGCTGCTTTTTATTCTGAAAATTGTTCATATTTTTTTCACGTAATGGAAAAAAAAGTTCCCCTTTATGTTCTAGTGAAGTTTTTTATTCGAGTAGTTTTTTATACGAATAATGAGGACTTATAAGGGGAAAAAAGTCTGAACTCATTCAGCAACAATTTTGGAAAAGGAAATGCTTTGCGATTTTTGGTAAGAGATAATGATATAACGTTATAACGGTCTTTGCCTGGCATCTGTAAGAGACTTCCATACTAAAAATAATACTCATTAGGCTAAATTAAGTCTAATTTAATTTTTACATGATTCGTATAGTTTACATGAATAAATAACAAAAATGGAATAATATATTGGTAAGAAATGGAGTATTATGATTATCTAGTGATAAAGGAACTTGAACAAAGTAAGAAATATATTTTCAATAATTTATGACAGATTATCATTCTATGTAGAATGTAATAAAAAAATGTAAAGTTCAAAGTTTGTTGGTATGTGTGTAAACTTCCTGTACAATTAATGCCTGATTTTATTTGTATTGTTTTATTTTCTAAAATAAATTAAACTCATAAAAAAGTGTTTTAAAGCAAGTGCTAGACACCACTAAAACTCCCATAAACATGTAACAATTTCTTTTTTTTCTGCTCATTTATTGTTTAAATTTATAATAAAATAATCCAGAAAAACCTGGGGGGAGGGCCAATTTATTCAGAATCTTGACGCAATTTTGGTCTACAGTGAGTTGTCATGACCTTTCCAATCCACGCAGAACTTTATATAAAACTGGTTCTGGAAATAAATGTCAATTTTAGGTTTGTTTGTCAAAAATTTGAATATTATTTTCCTTACTGTATAAATGGGATACTAAATACACTTTATAACTTTTTGAATTTATATTATATCCAAAGAACAAAGTTTTACCGTAAACATAATTCATTCATGTTTCAGTTTGAAAGAAAATATGAAAATTAAATAAAAGTATAGTGATATAACTCTAACCATATTTTTGTAAAAAAAATGTAAATGCCACGATGTAAGATATTAAATTTGCGATGAGGTAAGTAAATTAATTTTGCTGTAATAAAGTTCAAGTTTTAAACTAAGTTCCGATATTAAAATAAAAAAAAGAACTTTTAATGTTAAACTTACTCACTCCTTTAAAAATGTACATTAAGTCACGAATGCATGACCAAACCGCTTATTTCATATTTTTTCCATCTCAATAAATACATTGCATTTTTTATCATTTTAAGTATAAAAATGTAAAAAAAAAATATATTTTCTGTAACGAAAAGAATTGTTGCTTAGGAAAAAAAAA
>BMAV01025569.1:109758-119760 GCA_019973955.1 Trichonephila inaurata madagascariensis
CCTAATTAAAAATTGTGTGTATTTTAATGAACATTTTTGACTTACCTAAGCATACATTGAATATTTACGAAAGTAAAAATTTTTGACTTCGTTAGTTTCGTCGAATATGACTTTTTTACTGAGAAAGCAACGAAGCATCTTGTATTATACTGTAATAACTATTTGTTTTGCCCCAATAATTAACGATGACCTAAGAATTAACGAAGAATAATTTAATAATGGTGCGTTTTCATTGATTAATATGCACGAAATAAAATTAATCTCCCTCTAACAATTAACTCAAATTAATTAAATAATTTATCAGTTAGAAACCAAACAAAACATTTACTAAAATAATTAAAGAATAACATTGTATTTTATTAGAAGTAATTTGAAGCATCGGAGGTGTTGTTTACAATTTGCCAATAAAAAGATTTAATTTCTTACAATGTTAACTTAATTTTTTACAGCTTATAGTAACTAAATGAATTCTGTTTCCAATAAAAAAAAGTTGAGGAAATAAATTCTTCCTGAAGTTATAATTTTAAAAGAGTTTTTTTAAAAGATTATTTGAAATTGTTTTATGCATTAAAATATCGCAAGAAGCTAAGCTTAAATTGTTATGATTTGAGCACAAGTAATAATTCGACGGGAAAATATGATTACAATTCTATTTCATGAATAAAAAGTATGTATATTCATTTTAATAATTATAATTTTCAATATTAAAGACTTATAAATCAAAAATCTAATGAAATCAAATCCAGATAGGCATTTTATTTCTACTTTTACATAGCAAAGCAAACCGAATTTGAAAACTTTTTTATTTAGCGGAAACATTTTGAGGATTTTAATGAATGCATTTTAGTTTACCTATTTAATGATTACAAAAAAAAATCCTATCCAAATAAAAATACCTTATTTAATTAAATATCTAATATTCCCAAATAAATAATAAAGTTTAACTGGGACTGGAGAATTATCTGCTCAAAAAAGTTTCAAAAGCTTCATAATTCAACTTAAGTTGCAAGCAATTACGCATCTTTATTAACATTTTATTTCTTTAGTTCTTAAATATTTCAATTTTATGAAAAATAACTGTGAATTTTTGTTCTCAATAGTGTAATTTTATCTAAAATTAATGAAGTTATATATTCCACAAATTGTATATATTTGGTACTATTTATTAAAATAAATTTTATTAAAGCTCTTTAAAAAATTTTATAACTCTTGGAAAAGTATTACAGTTTTTCTATTAATATGTGATTGCTGCTTGTAAAACATATGTCTTTTACCTTTCGAATATACACACTAGAATGCATCAATGGGAAAATATACAATAAGTTATCAAGGGAATTCAATATTTCTTCTTTCTTCATTCAAGTGAAAAAATGTTTATGTAAAATAATATAAAACTAAATTGTAATATACATTATATGCGTTCTCGCGATTTATATATATATATATATATATATATGCATCAAATTATAAGGTGGATATTGCATAAAAAAATAACGATTCACATTTTAACTCTAGAACGTCCGTCGGTGTCGATTGGATACCGGAACCTGTTTAGTTTGTTCTCCTCTCCGTATTTTTGCAGAGAATGTTAAAATTTTTCGTGACTTTTAATCAATTATCATAGTGATTACACAGTAAAAGTTTTTCTGTTCTAGGTTAGTAGGAGACATATTTCACAACTAAATATACCTAGAACATCCGTTGGTGTCGTTTCTACACCAAGGCCATTTATCCCTATAAATAACTGTCGTTCAGCAAAAGATAGTTCACTAAGTAGATACCATTGTAAGCCAAACTTCTGGAAGTAATATCGCACATTTATTTGACCTTGAATGCAGTGTTTTGGTGTTCAAAGAAGAAAATCGCCGTGTCTAAGTGTTTCGTTACATAACATTTGCTTATCTCCTCATAAAAATAATATAATAATATATAATAATAATAATAATTCATTCGATTTTCGATTAATATGCAGAGCAGACACCCTGAATCGATGTTCGTAGAAAATGTCTTAAGCTCTAATGAAATTGTTAATTTGTTGTGAGATTGAATCTGCTAGTGGTTAGCTCTCTTGCTCTGTTTTAGATTTCGATGAAGACAAGAGATTAAGTGAAAGTGACTGCGAATAACCTGAAGAAAGTGCAAATGTGATTGATAATATTCCAGCACAAATCCTGATATATATTTCGCTAGGGATGGCACAGATGGGCTACTACATAATAATAATGTTCCTAACAGAATTACGGCTCGAAATATTTTGCGACAATACAATAATCCAACAAACTTCGCGAAACATAATGTCAATGTCGGTTTTTTATGGTATAAAGGTTCATAATATATGGTAAATATATGAAATGATATTAAAAAGATTTAAAACTAAATCCAACTGATCAGTAGGGCTGCAATTATTTAATTATTACAATTATTTTACATGTTTTATATCGTGCTGTAAAAAAAATAAAGGTGGCCGTTTAAGGGTAATTGAAATCCCGGACGTTCTAGCGTTAAATAATTTGGTTTTATCCAACTGACTAATTATGTAATCATAACTCAGTTCCAAGTCAGTTGGAAATAAAAGCATTTTTTTTATCTGTTGTATTTTATTAAAGGACCACAAGGTATGTACAGTAGAACCTGTTTTTGTGTACGGTCTTTTCTTATGCGACTTCCTTTTCGTGTGATTTTTTATGTGTGATCTTTTTTTTATGCGGTGTATGAATTTCAATGGCTTTGGCACCACTGTAATGATTTATATCTATTTAATAGTGGCGTAACGGAGAAGGCTAGGACCCCCCTCCCCCCTGAAAGTCAGGTTTTCGCCTTTAATATTTTATTGGGTAAATACATATTTAGCGTTAGTCAAGCCTTGGGCTCCTAGAGTCCCCCCCCCCCCTCCATAATTCGGAGTGAACGTTACGCCACTGAAATGTAAGCCCTTCAAGACACTCTGTGCATTTGTTATAATCTGTCTCCCGACAATGCGCATTCAGTTGCTTTCTCTCAATACTCCAGCAGCCCGCGCTTGATTGAAGATCAAAATTTCAGTGACAATGACATTATCAATAATTTGATAGATTACGAAGACGGATAAGAAGAACGAGATTCTTTGAGAGTGGATAAAAATATGCAGGGATCCAGCTTTCCAACAAATTGGAAAATCATTTTCTTCAATTACATACCAATTAAGAAAGAAGTATAAAATTCCAAAAAGGGCTTCAATCATGTATATCTGGTTATCGTGACATTTACAAGCAACTGTCCACCCGACCTTCGTCAAAAAAAACCTTTTCTCTTACTTTATGTTGTCAAAAAGAAAAAAAATCAATTGAAATTGTACCTTCAAGTGACGAAAGCGATTTTGAACTTATTCATTACAGGGCTTTGGATTACGATGAGTAGCAATTAATTATGTATGTGCAGTTTGAAAACTTATCCGTATATACAATAAGAAACTATATGTTTTTAAAATGTTTCCATGTGTAATATTTAATTATTTATTTGGTTATGGAAATATTCTTACATAAATTTCGTAAATAATTGGTATATTTTATAAATGCGACTTTTTTTTATGCGGTCCTTATCCACTGCATGAAAAAAAGTTTTTTGTAGTATTTCCACGAATTAGTTTGTTATATGTAAGAATTTATGAATTTTTTGAATATTTCTTTTGTGCGTTTTTTTATGCGGTCCCTATCTACCGCACAAAAACAGGTTCAACTGTATTTAATTTTAACTAAATATACTTTAAAATCAAGATATTTAATGTTACTATATACAAAAATGTGTATTCGAATTTCAATACCCTTTAAACTGGCTGTTTTAATTTTCAATTTGTTCGTTTTTAATGTAATCAATTTTATTTTTCGAAAGATACTCCCGGACATCATTAAACTCACAACCTTCCAAAGAATATTATGCTGGTGTTGAATCATAATCGACATTCTTATTTTAGATCTTATTATTATTCAGACAACAAATTGATCACATTAATTCTGTCACTTGAATTGTTTTGAATAATCATCAAATGAACAAATTGAAGAAATGAATGCGAAATATTAACACTAAATCTCAAACTACAGATTACTATAAAAATGTACTAAAAAGATGTTTTTTATGTGTAGTATTAAAAATTTGTCAACAGATTTATTTTACAGTCGTCATAATGAAATAGGGAAACTTGTTCAAACCTGTTTAGCAAGTTAACGTATTCTAAATATTTTCTTCAAAATTCATCGGCAGAATCTTCGGTAGAATAAAGCACTCATTTTCTTTCTGTGGCTGTCCTCACATAACCTCATATGAATAACAAGACAATTATGCTCAGTTTTAGTTGTAAACACACCCACGCTTGTTTGTCGTAATCTAATATTACAGCAATGTCTTCTTGGCAAACTCGTGTTACAGATGTTATTAATTTATCTACATTTATAAAAATTACTAGGCATAAAAATGCAATTGTATAAAAACCGATCTGCTGAATTGAGTAATGAATAAAAAATGATGGACTTATTTTGAAAAGAAAATGGAAAATTTACTTTTTACATTACAAACTAAGTTTATGAAGGAATTGAAAATTCTTTGAATCTACTTTTCAATTGGAAATGTATTAAATTTAAATTCGTATTGAGTTACTTCCCATCTGCAAAAATGTTTTTAACTAAAATGTCGTTTCCAGAAATGAAAAAAAAAATCAAATTTTAGTTTATTGCAAGGTTATTAAAATAGTTTAATTGAATAATTCCATAGAATGTGCTTCGCATGGGTAAATATTTGCACTTAAGAAGCAGCTTTAGATTTTTTTAAAAAATGCTAAGAGGCATACATTAGCCTTGAATATCACAAGCTGTTTATTCTAACTTAAATTAAAATTTTTCATTTCGATGGACTGCTGAATTCTTTCACATAATGATGTGATATTCAAATTCAATTGTAAATATTCCTTAAGAACTTTCATTTACGTACATTAAGCTAATTTTAACTAAACAATTACCAAACTTACAAAAAAGGCATATATTTTAAAATTTATTTTTGGTAAAACACATATAACATTTCTCCTTATAGAAATTGGATAAGTTAAGGCATATTGACACAGCCAGATGGGTTTTAAAATGCACAATTACTGACTTTAAAGCTATATATATTGAAAGTTATTTAATCACATTAGACTTAGTAAGAACGTTTAATATCACATGTAATGATAAATCTAAGTGTAAATTCGAAATACAGAAAATTATTCTTGAAATATAATATATATGAATTCAAGACTTGAATAAAAAAAAAATGTAGACAAAAATTCATTTTGTATGTTGGCAATTTGTTTAATAAATTCAAAGCATTTTATATAATGCAACTGATTTATTTTCATTCTGTAATATTAGGAAACTGGTAAAAATATACATCAGTAAGTTAAAGTTTTTGGCATGCTGCCATGATAACAGTTATCTTTGAACAAGAGATAACGAATTTTTTTAAGCAGAAAAATTCTACTTTATACTTTGAAAGGCTTTTCGGTGCTATCACTTTACTGAATTAAATTCATGTATTTAAATTGGAATTTATATAAGATAAATAAATTTTAAGATGTTTGCATAGCTTTCTACAGACTGTCTCTAACATTGTCTTTTAGAAAAATTTAAGCATTGTATTCCACATAAAACTGATATATAATTTTTGAAAAATGAATTTGTGTGCAAGGTATATGTTATAGTTCCAAAAATTAATTTTTACTCAAAATGAAGAGTTGCATTCAGGTATACCTTATATGTAAATGATACCTGTTTCATAGATTTTTCTGAAATTTGATTAGAAATATCTTTTTAAAGTAAAGATAATTTACATCAAACAAGGAAAATTAAAAAAAAATTGCTAATAGTTTAATGGGAATATTATAATTTCTATAAAATATATTCCTAGAATCCTAAAAATGATTCATTAATTTAATTGTTTTTTCTGAAAATGTATTTTCAGACAGCGAATTTTCCAAGTAATTCACTAAGTCATTGAATAAATTATCCCTACACAATAGGTTGGCAATTTGTGTCAATTTCAAACTATTTGATAGTTTCTTCATCAAAATATGCTACTTTGAAATTATGTTAAAGACACACAGTTTCAAAATAGCCATAGAAAGAAAAGAATATTTTTAAGAATACACTTAGTATTTATATATATAAATCCGAGAAAGATAATATAAAAAATGAATTAAGAGTTAAATACAATACGAAATCTTAATATACATTGTTTTAATCTGCTTCTGAATTTTCATTTAGTAGGAATTAAATATGAATACGTATTTTGTGAAATTTAAACTATATCCGTACATGGGAAGCCTTCATTATCTTTATATATGTAAGAGAAAAATATCTCACTTATCACGAGATATCTGAAAATATTAGAATTAGACTTGAAATTTGAATCGACTTCCAGTTGAAGATGCGGAGACATAATAGATTTTAAAAATTCTGTTTTTGAACTATTTAGACATTCAAATTTGAAATCCAGCCTATGACCGCTGAACATTTAGTCGTGCACCTTGCACTAATTAGCCTTAATTGAACTGTCAAAAAGTATTGGAGAGCATGTGCATTAATGGCATAGGTGATCTTCTAGGATATGTCATTTGTAAAATAAATAAATAAATAATTAACAAGTTGAAAACAGTTAATACAATAATGCATACACTATACTGTAATGGGCTAAAATAAGAGATAGTAAAGCGATAAGCATTGAAAAGGATGATAATCAACAAGTTGAAAATTGCTCTTACGATAATGCATATGCTATACCACTTTAAAGTTCACTACATATTCCCTTTGAAAAATTAACGAAATAATTTCAAAAATGACTATTAGATATGAAGGTGATCACAAACATGTAAAGAAAAAAAATTTTTCATTTTCGAGAAATTTGTAGTTTTACTGTGAAACCAGTGATCAGTAGCGCTCTATTTTTTTCTACTCAAACTAACCAATCCAAAAAATTATTCAGAATAAAAATCTAATATTTTATGACCATAAAACTTATATATTTTAACGAAATTAATTAAGAAAAAATAATTTTAAATGTTTTTTGAACTTTTAAAATTTTTAATACAAATTTGGGCATAAAATCACATATATTTTACATTACATACAAAAATAATTTATATTTCTTTGTAAAAATTTACTAATATATATAAATTTTCCATCCATAACTATAATGAGAGAATATTTAACTCTATTATGTACACACAGAATCACAATTAGGCATATTCAATATGTGCAGCTGCACAGAGTTGAAGAATTTTAAAGTGTGGATAAATATATTTAAATATAAAAATTTCGCACTATAATTTTAAAGTAAATAAATATGTTTTGCTGATCATGCAATAAACAAATAGTTCTTCAGAAAGTGAGCTGCTGAGAGAATTTTCGCTTTAAAACGGGCGCCAAGAGACTTACAATACCACGTCTTACTGGAGTTTGGTTTCACAGTGAAACCATAAATTTTAATTTCATTTTTCTACTCTTCTGTTTCCTTATCAAAATGATTGAAGGTTGTAATTAATAACTAGAAAGGTTCATAGAAAGATAGAGGGCTATAATTTAAATTAACTATTTTTTAAATATTTTTAGAGCTCATGGAATTTATTTAAATTAAAGAGACGTAAATATTTTTCTATTTAGGAAGTCCCAATCGTTAAATGTAGCCGTTGTGCTTCCATTTATTTCTAGGAAAAAGAACAAAATATCAAAAACAGCTCTTAATGGGATAAAAAGAAATTTAAATTTGATTTTTTAAGAAATGTTTAACGTGTGGTTTCGGTGTGAAGCCAATGACGTTAAAGGGATATTTCAATGTGCTAAAAGTGTTAGATATTAAAGCGATAAGCAATGAAAAGGATGATAATTAACAAGTTGAAAACAGTTCATACAATAATATATATGCTATACTGTAAAATTCATGTGACCTCATCGTCACATGATAATGACAACCATGTGTTTCTAGCCAATCAAATGAAAAACTCTTGTGATGTCATAATCACACAATAAAAGCAATCATCTGTTTCCAGGTAATCATTTAATGCGCTTCGATGTTGCCAACATCTGCTCTTTTCCTAAGCTTTCTTTTAAAAAGTACACATTTGTAATCAATAATAACTCACAAAGACATGTAAAATGCATTTTACTTAAAAATGCATGCATAAAATAAATTTGTTTTTAATTTTAAAATCTTTTTGAGCAATTTTTTTTTCATAACATTCGAACATGTTTACCCAATTATAAAATTTGAAATTTTATCTAAGTTTTATAAATTTTTTATCATGTGACCGTCATAAATTGAGCCCATTGCAAACAATTTCATTAAGTTACTGCACTAATTTAGAAAAGGGTGTGTGCGAGGTCTGTGATGCCGTAAGGTAAGAAATGAACAAGAGAGGTCAAACCATGCCACGATCTTTTCCTTACGATTGCCAGTCCAGGACACGTTGGATCCATAGAAGTTGGGTAATGAAAATACTCTCCATACAGCAAAAGAAAAGAAAGGGAAAAGAGTAAGAGAGGTAAGGGAAAATTCCCCTCGAACCAAAACTTGCAAGATGAGAAATGAAGGAGAAGGGTGCTCTGGAAATAGTGGGGGGTAGGGCTGTAACAATTTGAAATGCCTAGGGCACAGAACAGGTTAAAAACGGCCCTGATCAACATACCACCATAAACTATATATTCGTAAGTAGTTACATAAAGGTAACTGAATAATGAGAAAAACTGCTTTTAAAATGTGATAGGAACTAGATTGTTAATTATAACTTGTTATGTAATTTTAGATGTTTTTTATCATTTTAAATGTTGTTAGATATTTGAACTGGAGATCAAGTATTGCACGCAGATAGGGGCTTATTTATACAGTTCTAATGATTCATTAAATTTTTTTTTAGAAAAATAAATAATCAGAGCTAAGCAATACATTTTTAGCAGTTTAGAAATTTAACACTAAATGTGTAATACTTTTCAGTTGTTTGAAATATTTTGGATATTTAGAAGAATATAAAATGTTATGAAAAAATTGAATACAGTAATAAAATTTTATTTTTTGGCCCTGTGAAATTCGTTCCAAAAGGAAGAATGAGCAGTGAAACTTAAGATATAAACATTTCCTTTTACAACTAATTTTATCAAATTTAAAAATCGCATATATATTTTGGTTATTAATAAATGCATTTTGATGGAAATTATTCATTTGATGACATTTCAACGAATAACAAATATACAAATTAAAATTTGAAATACTATTTATTGTAAATAAATGTCTTCTTAAGATATATTGTGATGAAAAAAATATTTTATTGAGGAAAAAAAGTATTCTTTATTGAGGGGAAAAAAATACGAAATACTTACAAAAAAGACCAAAAAGTCATTTAACTATAAAATGGACGCAAGCGGTAAAGCCGTCTTCATCAAATGAACAATAACTTGAACTAAACGTGAAGCATAGTTTCAGACAGAAAAATATTTGAATTTCCATGAAAATTTGTACCCTTATAATTCATACATGTGTTTATAACATAATGTTTTCAGAATATTCGTTAATATTTAATTTTTCATTTTAACATGTAAAGAAATAGCTCTTTTAGCATTACGGTACAGGAGAAAGAAGGCAAAACATGTTTTATACAGAAACAAATGAATTCACATAAAATGAGAAGAATGATGATATGCTGCTCTCCATATAATAGTGAAGCCAGAATGTAATATTAATGTTGGAGTACTTTTTTACATCTAAAAAGTATTCCGAAAGCAGGTTATTCTTCTCACCGGCGTAACTAGTCCTGCGTGCTAGTCCATGTATCAATTTCTTGGACACTCTTTTTGGCAGACACTTAACATATTACAAATTTTTTTGTTTGTTTATGTATGTTTGGTCCCCTGTTTCTCCTTCACATTACGCGAAGACCGCCTTAAATGAAACCCCTCTTAACTGTTACCTTTAACACACACACACACACACACACACACACACACACACACA
>BMAV01025570.1:2919-14094 GCA_019973955.1 Trichonephila inaurata madagascariensis
TACTTTACGTCAGTCAAGCTTTGGACCCCCTAGAGTCCCTGAATCCCCCCTCACAATGAGGGGGTATACGTTAAGCCTCTGGTCATGTTGAAGCGGAGGCTGCTGATTTTGTGAACTAAACATAGAAAAGGCTACCCCAAAGTAGAAAATTGGGAAACTGCAAGCGGTTTAACGTCGACGAATAAAATATTCAATTGTGGATCTGCAGGACTGACAACGAAATTCCAGCCTTTAGACATCGGAATTCACAGATATTTAAATGGAAAGTTCAGAAATTTTGGGAACAATAGATGCCCGATAGTAAAAAGAATTTTACAAAAAAAAAAAAAAAAAAAAACATGAAAAATTTATTATTTATAATTTTAATCATGTTGTGTATTTTTTTTTTCTTTTTTTATCTGACAGAATATTATCGGCAGTATATAATTTGGATTATTCGCCGCTGATTACGTAACATTTATTTATTTTTTTTTACTCGAAAAAAAACTTTGCGGATTATATACAGGAAAATACGGTTCTATGAAAATCAATAAATATAAAAAGTTAGATAGATTGGTGGTAGTTTCATACAATTTATACATATATTATGCTAATTTCATATCATCAAAAGCTGCAAGCACATTGAATTTTAGAATTAAATTAATGAGACAAAAATACCTATCACACTTTTCTATAACTTTTTTAAATTTAGGACTGATTGCTTGTTAAAATTCTCATCACAACCTGCAAGTTAATGTCAACAGACCTGTATCTATATTTACCCTTGTTGATCTTCATGCAAGAAAAGCTTTGTTCACAAATATATGTTAACACAAATATCGACTACCCCATGTGGTTCGCTATTTGCATACCCTTGATATAGGAGATGGTGATAGTGTCTCGTGATTCCACGCCACAGGTCTGGGATTCAAACCCCGGGCTGGGTAATTATCGATTTAGCCTCTCATCTCTTCAAAGGATGTATCAAGCTTGCTTGGGAACCAAACACTGGGGGCTTCACGTCAGACTTACCACCTGACCGGAACATCTGCTCATGCACCTCATCACCCAAGTTTATGAAAATTGAGATGGGCACAGGGCTGTTGCGCCACTGAGTTTAGTTTAGATATAGGAGATGAAACATTGGAAACATCATTTTACATTTGGAAAAAAAGGACACAATAAACATTGAATTAAAATTTCCTATTTCCTAGTCGCGATTCATTCAAAATATAAGGGTAATATATAAGAGTATTTCCTGAAATATGTTTCGTTTCTACTTAGATTCTATATTTTAACCCTAATCGAAGCTTTTTTTTTTGAAATATTAATTCATTCAAAACTACTTAGATATTACTACAAAGGAAGCAATGTGATAATTACAGTGAGGCAAATTGTAAAATGTACACCATTCATCGTAACCGCCTGCGCAAAAAGCCAACTTCATTCAAGTTTTGCGTCTTTGTGTACGTCAATGAAACACGAGTTTATTGCTCTTAGTGGTCACTTTCCATGAGCATTTAGTAAACTCTCACGCCGTTGTGTGTATTCTTTGTTTTTTGCCAACCCCTTCCAGATTAGATTATTCAATTTATTCAAATCGAATTCCTAGTCCGTAAGCAGAATGCAAGATGACGTTAAAAGGACGGATGCGTCTCAAGGTCAGAATATGTTCATTCAATCCAATTGAAGGTGGAAATAAATGACTTGAAGGAGTGTTCCATCATAATCATTTCGCGCCAAGCACTTGGGGAATAAAGTGAATATAAAGATTAGTCCAGGGATATAAATATTCTTCAGGTGAGTCCGAGGCTATATTTTAATATTATGCTAATTATTGATGTGGTAATTAATCGCAAGAAAATTATAACACTTCAATTACTTTTTCTATTATTGTTAAGATATTATATAAAATAAATAAGTTAAATTTGTGATATGTTATTAAAATTGTGTTTATCTATGCTAATTTTCAAAAAATGTACGGAACTAGTTTTATTCTACAAATAGAAAAAAAATAAATACAGTCGAACCTTTATTTAACAGTCGCTAAATCCCGTAAAAAGTTCGTTATGGGGAAAATTCGTTATAAATAGAGATTCATCTTTCAATATTCCAGGTTCTTGATTCCAAGAAAAAGTTCCAAAATAGAGAAATTCGTGAAATGGAGGTTTGACTGTATTTTTTCCCTCCCTTAGTTTTGTATTGATTTAGTAGAACTTAATAAAAAGTCGTTTTTTTTAAAAAAATAATATTAATATTTTTCGCTCTCAACCATAAAAAGACTTATTTTATATGAGCGTTCAGCAGGAAGGATCAAAGGTTGCTGATAGAGTTTTAATAACCATTATTTTTATATATTATTTCTTTACATAGTTTTAAATAATTTATAGTGCTTTTTTGCAAAGGAAATATGAATTAAGATAAAGAGAGAGGAAATTCTACCACTCTTTAAATGAGCAGCAGAACAATTGTTTTAAAAATTATAATTTAATAGCATTATAATTAGTTTTAAAAAATTTAGAAAATATACTGTGATTGAAGTATCATTTGCTCCCAGACACACAGATAGGGTTTATATCATACGAACGATGATGAGTATACATTAATTAAACAGCTTTAAAAAGTCTGATTCTTCAAAATTGTTTATTAGTAGAGTTTTGAGTAAACAGTAATATATGTATTACTTGTAAGAAAAGCTTTAAAATAATGATGTTATAATGAATGAGATAAAAAAAATAGAAGAATCTTTTTGTTTTAAGAATTTATTTAAGATGCTTATAAATGCACTTTTATTTTTAGATAACAAATATTTCAAATTTTAAAACATGTAATTAATTTATCAAGGGATGGAATCGAAAGACCTTACTTCATTGAAATAAATGTTCACAACTTTTAAAATTTTTTACTATTATATAAATTTTATTGTTTTTCTTATTGTCCTGAACACTTAGAGTGGGTAAAGTATTAAAGTTTAACATTTTATCAGCAGTCCAAGAAAAACACTCTTACATTTACTAAAATTTTGAATGGAAAAGTAATTATATATATATATATATTAGGAATGTTATTGGTAGATGACAAGTTACCCAACAACAAATTATAGTGTGTTTATATGCGAATAGATGTTGAAATTCGGATGTGATGTCGTAATATCTTTCATTTAATTGTTTGTTTAACGAAGCGTAAGATAATAGAGAAAAAAAACTCAGCTATTTTATTTAATGTAATTGAGCATCGTGTGCACTGAAGTGGTAAAATTTTGCTTATGTCTGAAATAATTCTTATCAGACAATCAAATAAGAATTAATTATAGATACAATGTAACTCAGCACAAGTTTCTTTTTTCTTTTAAATGTTAACGCAGTAGCGTAAGCAGACTTCTCTTATGAGTGGGCTGGGGTTACATTCTAAAGAACACATCAACGAAAGCGCCGAAGGGTAATCTCCGTGGTAAAAATTTGTTGCCCTAAGGGGGGGGTTAACCCCCATCCCCTTGTGTACGCCACTGTATTAACATAATATCCAGAGAAAAAAATTGATTATAACCTCTTTAGTTCCAACTAAGATTCGTAGGAAAAAACTGAGCCTAAAAAGATTTCTTGTTAAAGTGTTATGGGAAATAACTATTTCAAAAACATAACACTATGTTCGGGGAAAGATAGTTTGATTTTAAAAAAATAGTGAAAATGCAATTTCTAAATTAATTTTTTTTAAAAATTTGTAATCATTTACTTTTTTGACTTTTCTACGTTTATAAATACTGTAACACTGTGAAATAATTTTGATTCTCCACTTTTCCTCTACTTATAACATGATTTTATTAATTTCTCTTCATTTCACTTCGATTTTCAGAAAAATTCTTCATACCTGTATTTAAGTATGAAATGCAGTAAGAAGAAAACAGTCATCGGCGTGATTCCTGTTGTGATTGCCGTAGCAACTCTGGCTGCCTGTGCTTATTTATTTTTCCCAAAATGTAAGTATAATTTTTCTTAAAAAAATAGATATTTAATTATAACTGAGACACAATTTTTGAGATCTAGGTATGTTATGATTTATCATTTGTAAGTATAGATATCTGTTCATTTTCATTTATATTGATGGAATAAAATCCCAACATCAAGAAAAAAAATTAATGTATATAAGCCGGAGAAGAACCATTTCAAATGTGAAATGATAGTACGTTAATAATTGGTATAACCACCAGAATTTTGAATGAAATTATGTAAACGTGTACGCAATGTGTGGTAGAGGGACCGGATATCAGTTTGTGGGATAGAGTTCCATACTTATTGCATTTGGTTGGTCAATATGAAGACTTTTAATTCTGGTTGAGGATGATGCTGGAGTTGCCTTTCAATGATCTCCCATTCGTACTCGATTCAAGAAATATCTGGTGATCTAGAAGGTCAAGGAAACAGGTTGAAAATTAGTAGAGCATGTTGGGTTACAACAGCGGTAAGAGTGGACCCGTTATCCTATTGGAAGACACATTATTGAAAGCTGTTCAAAATGGCTGCGTAACAGTTTGAATTGCCAGACTGACGTACAAGTTTGTAGAGTGCGTGGAATAACCACAAGAGTGCTCCTTCTAACTTCAAGAATGCTCTTGCTAAAAATTACTGCCAGACCATAGCTCCAGGAGCAGGTAGAGTGTCTAGGCTGCAGACAGTATGTTTGCAGATGCTGACTTTGGTTTCTTCTAATTAATATACCTCCATTACTGGCACCAAGACAGAAACAGTTCTCATCGGAGAACACAACATATCGCTACTCCAGCCTCCAATGTGCTTTAGCGGGACATCTTTAAAGTCGCGGGGTCATTTGGAGCTAATGGTATGAACGTTACAGGGCTTCTGGATCGATGCTATCCCTCAAACAGTCGATTTGATACAGTTTGTCGTGTTACTCTGGGACCAACAAAAATAGTAATTTCTACTTCAGATGCACTACGATGTTCAACAGCCATGCGACGAATACGGTGGTCTTCTCTGTCAGTTGTGAAGTTTCCCCCCTCGGGTGCGTTTCTCCTTGATTATCAGCGTGAGCCAGAGATGTAGGAATAAATGAAGAACTAGGAGCTGAGACATGATCTTAATATGACTTTATTAAGATCTTAAACTTAAACCTTTAACAGACTAGATAATAATAATATATGGGTGAGAATCTACGATGACTAAACACACTATATATATTAATACCGAAATAGCGTAACCCGGACCACTATCAATAACAAACTCGCCTAAGCTCAGTTATAATTCTATCACGGATCCGAATATTAAATGGTCACTCCTAACATAATGTCGAATAAAGCAGCGATCAATCTGATTCTAGTTGCAGTTGCGTTTCACCGGAGTGCAATGGTATGCACCTTGACCTAAGGGCTCTTTGTCACGGAATTCCTCTGTTGGCTGTCACTTCACAATTGAATCACGGACTATCATAACATTCCCCAAATTGTGCCACGCCGCTTACTCTAACTTCTGTTATTTAAAAGCTTCCTAATTTGCATCTTTACTTCACTTCTTGGGTTTGGTTGGAAAAGAGTTGCCATTAATTCTGGCCCCAAAGAACCCAAAGGACATGTTAATGAAAAGACGCGTGAGCCCGTCACACAGTGGTGACCCGTGCATGGTTGGACCCCGGTTTTCTTGAGATAGTACCTTCCTGGAACCAATGCTGCTAACAATCATGCCCAATGGATATATTCCTACCAAGTTCTGCAAATATAGCTTAAAGAAAATGATAATTAAATAGTTCACAAATATATACATACTAAAAACTTTCATAAATAGAAAATTTAGAAATAATCAATCATCAGTGGCGCCCACAAGAGAGGGGTCCTGGGGGTCCGGAGCCCCCCTCCAAAGCCCTTGATTTTTTTACTGATTGATTATAATTCTAAGTACATAGTACGTAAAATTTAACTAAGTTTTTGTTATTAATGATTAATTTTATTAATTAATGCTAATTATTTATTCAATAATTAGTTTTTTACTGTGTTTGTGTGTTGTCGACAAAATCAAAAGGAGCATGATACAAGATTGGTGAACTTTCGACCTCGGCCCCCCCCCCCTTGAAAAATTCCTATGTGCACTACTGTCAATGATCATTTTTTTAAACACATAATATGTATTAATGGCGCTTCTCCACTATTTCTTTCCTTGCTTTAATATTTAACTCTCGCAATCGCTATGGAAAAGAAGCTACCTATTAATAAACCGATAGATTGAAGTTGTGAGAATAACATAATTTGGCACTTTATCAGTCACCACTCATTTTGGTACAACAAAAAAAAACAACTTTTATATCTTTTTCCGCTTTAGACACATGAGCACGCCAAGCAATTGTTGCATTCCCTGAAATGACTCAATGACCAATGATTCAATTTATCTTTTCTACTTAAATAAAAGAGAATATCCGTGGGAAAAACGGACGTTCTTTTGTATTCAATAATACGAAAGTTAAGAAAATCTTACGTCGCTGGGAAGTTATTTTCTCTTTGAAATATATCATTCAAGCGATATTTTTACTAGCAGGAATAGTTATCGTTAAGCAGCGTTGCTAGCAGTGGTTGTAATCGTATCATGGATCCTTACATTTTAGTAACTAGAATATTTTTTATTTTTGGCTTTATATCATTTCGTCGTTCTCTATTAAATACTATTTTTACCTAATTTTAGATGTTAAAAAGCATTCTATATTTTTTCTGGGTGTTAACTGTCTCACCATTCGAGAAAAAATTTTAGGGAATGAAAAAAGAACAAAGCATTCGCCATTCTTAAGTAAATATGCACTAATTTGAATTTTCTGTCGATAAAGCTATATTTTTAGCTGTTTAATTTTCAATGGATCAAATTAAAATTTTTAGAAACCAAATGAACAACTTTTGTTGTTTGTTAAATCGTATTTTAGGTAGTTTAAGACTAAATGTTTCAACTTTTTTTTAATTAAACCTTTTTCCCCTTCACGTTTTGTATCAAATTATTATAGAAATAATAAATAATTCTACTCCTTCTCATAAACTTTTTATAAATATTGGATAAAAATAAAAATACGAAAATACAACCTAAAATTTTGAAAAAAATTTAAGTATAGATGTAAACTTCAGAAATGTGACAATTATCTTTTTTTAATTAAAGAAAATTTATGTTGTTTGATTTCTTATAAATGTCCTTTCTTATATAAGAAAGTGATATCATCATATATTTCTATCGCAAGAAAACTGACAATTTCTATGTATAATAATAATATAACATAACTACTCTTATAATATAGATCGTATATGCAAGTCTTACTCTTAAAATAAAAAAAAGTTCTATCCAGCAATAATTTTACGTTCCACTAAAGCAGCGAAAATAATATTCTTATAAGAAACATTTTTAATAATATTTTATTTATAATATAATATAATTTGAATCAAATTTCTCTTTTAGTTGAAGCTATTACACCATCTGAATTATCTGCGGAAACTCTGTGTGATGGAACAGACTGTTCTAATATTCGTAAGTTAAATTTTTTTTTTCAAAAACTTTACAAAATATATCAATTCAAACAGAGAGAACATTTTTTGCCTATTTGTTTTCTAGCTATCTTGGTAGGCCGCTAGTTGCTTAGCCCTGCTATAAGAGATAAATCATACTTTTACTATGGAGGAAAAATAATTCACGTAAAATTTCAATCTCTCTTGTTAATAACATCAGTCTCTTTTCTCGACTGCATTTAAAATAATAAATTATAGTTTAAAAAAACTATAAAACACGCTTTTACAGTTAATCGAACTAAAAAATAATAAATTTCATATAAGAAATACTTTTTTTTGTTTGTTGTAATTAACCATGAACTGTTTCGCTTTGGGGTTGTAACTTAATCTTTTAGTCGCCAAATTTGGAAATGGGATCTAAAATTAGGCTCCAAATCTGGAAATAGGAAATCGTTGATCAGGATAATGGAAACAAATTATTAAATGATTGTAATGTCATCGGTCTTTGACAAGTGTGCAAAATTTCGAATTAATCTTGTCTTTTAAAGTAGGTAAAGATAGAGTTCAGATTCTATTACATGAGGTAAAGCTAATAAAAGCCAGTTAAAAACGTCGATGTAGGCAAAAATAGAAAATTCAATTCACGTCTATTTTTAGGATAGTTTCACAAATATATTAAAGAAGTAAACGAGGGCCAACGGGAAAATGTAGAACCGAAAGAACAGTAACAGCAACACCACCAAATAACATTAAATCATTTAAAAAAATTAGTCAAAATGAAAGTGAACTCTCAGCTTAATAACGGATGAAAAAAATTAAGAGGCAAAATAGTTTGTATCAAATGGATATCAATTAAACTTTTTGATTAAATCAGTCATTAAGTATCCCAATAAAAGTGTTAACGGGTCAAGTAAGTTATAATAACTGAATTTCCTTGCAACTGCTGCTATATTTGTATTGTAATTAGCATTGATACATGTATTGAAAATTAAATACATGTAATAAATAATGTACAATTAAATACATGTATGAAGAAGAAAACATGGATATTTTTTTAATTGTTTTTAAAACAATTTTTTTTAAAAGAACATTTTGTTTGATTTGTATGCGGATTGATTTCCTAAGTATCCGAATGTAATTTTTTGTGGCATGAAATAAAGTTACCGATTGTAGGCCCTTTAACGATAAGGTGACCAATCGTCCTCCATTAGGGAGGACAGTCCTCCTTTTAAAGGTTTTGTTCTTCCTCGAAAAGTGTCCTCTGACTTGTCCTCCTTTTCAATATTAAAAAAAAAAACTTATCTGTTAATCTTTATTCAGAGATGAGACAAACATGTTTCCAATTTATCGAAGAATGATCTGCAACAAATATCACAGGAAATAAGTTTTCAATGGTGTTTTTTGACTTCATCGCAAGTAAATTACGCAGATATAGAAAACTGTGTTGAGTTTTTATCGAAAGAAATGTTTGATATTAAAATCGATGACAATTGTCTGATTAAATAAATTAGAAGACTGGATGTATATTTAAATTCTAATATATTGGAACAATTGGTAAATCAGCATGCTGAAATTGATAAAAGATGGGTGGAAATACTTAACCATTTCAAAAGGACTACTTTCTATATGATAATTTTGTTATTCTTGTTGAATTTACGTTGCGCTGACCTGGAACTAATGCAGAAATTGAAAGAGTTTTTTCAGTTAGTAATGATTTTGGGACAAGTGAGAAATCAAGATTGAATGTTGATACTTTAGCTGTAGAACTCACTATAAAGTTCAATATAAGGGATATTTTTTGCTCAATATAAGAGATATTTGATGTATTAGAAAATGATATATTGACAAAAAGAGTATTCAATGAGAAAATTCTCGTTTAAGTAAATAATTAAAAGGAATGCAAGCGTAATTACCATATTTTTATTTGAATTTTAAAAAAAATGTTTCAAATATTTACGTAGTAACTTTTTCTTAAATTTTTCGCGCGTGTCCTCCTTTTCACTGTAAAAAAACTGGTCACCTTATTAACAATAAATCTTAGGATATTAAATAATATTACAATGCATGCTATCGTTTAAGATATCCAACTACGTTCGGAACAGTGATTTTAAAAAGGCGCATAAATGGATAATTTTCATGATATTTAGTGTCATTTAGATTATAATACATGTATAAAATTGTTTTAAGGGGATTTTGACAAAAAAAATTATTTAAATACAATATTTTGGCAAAAAATTAACTTAGAATAAACTTTTTTCAAAATGTTCTCCTTTTGTGAAAAATGCCTCTGTTATAATAATATTTTGCCTGTATATAGCTCAGACCTCTGTACAGAGGCTCAACTATGATTTTCGAAAAATTCACATTATTTTCAGAGTTACAACCATTTGAAATAATTCTCTGTGTTTTTTTTCTTAAAATTTCTCCCCTCTGTTGTCGTAAAACAGGAATAAACCCACTTCCAAGTTATGTATTTCAAAAATTCTAGTTGAGCCTCTGTACAGAGGTCTGAGCTATATACGGGCAAAATATTATTAAAATAGAACCATTTTTCACAAAAGGAGAATATTTTGAAAATGGATCATTCTGTTAATTTTTTTTTCAAAATATTGTACTTAAATAATTTTTTATTGTAATACTATTCTTAAAACAATTTTGACAAGTGACACTAAATATCATAAATATTATCCATTTACACGCTTTTGCAAAATCGCGGTTCCGAACGTAGTCGGATACCTTAAGCAAAAAGTGCTGGTAATGATAAATACGAACACACTATATCTTCTTTTCCCCGCGAAACAGAGTTGACAAGATTGTAACAGACAGTTGACAGAAGAAACAGAAGCGTTGTTTGAATTAGCAGAGTAGAATAATTTTGTGTTCTAATAAGGTCCAGTTTTGGTATTTTTTTTTCCAGTTGTATGTTTAATCGCCTTCAACAATGCGATGAGTCAAAAGTCAACGGATTATTTGGACGTCATAGCAATTAGTTCAAGAGAACATGGAATCAAGCAAAATAAATACGGAAGTGTATGCTCAAGGCTCTTGCTGTTTGTCTTCAACTTTTGCTGCGCTGTAAAATTATTTTTTTAATCAATGCGCATGTGTTACCAAGTGCGAAATAACTGTAACGTAATTCTTTTATCTCTGAATATTCGAAATCGTATTAAGGTATCCGACTACGTTCGGAACCGTGATTTTAAAAAAGCGCATAAATGGATAATTTTCACGATATTTAGTGTCACTTAGATTAGAATACATGTATAAAATTGTCTTATAAGGACATTTTGACAAAAAAAATTATTTAAATACAATATTTCGGCAAAAAATTAACTTAGAATAACCTTTTTTTTTCAAAATGTTCACCTTTTATAAAAAATGTTTCTAAAATAATAATATTTTGCTTATATAAAGCAAAGAATTCTCCATAGAGTCTGAACAATTTTTTTTTTGAAAAATTCACATTATTTTCAGAGTTACAACCCATTGAAATAATTATCGGCGTTTTTTTCTTAAAATTTTTCTCCTCTGTTGTCGTAAAACATGAATAAACCCACTTGTAAGTTATATATTTCAAAAACTCTAGTTGAGCCTCTGTACAGAGGTCTGAGCCATATACAGGTAAAATATTATTATAATAAAAGCATTTTTCATAAAAAGAGAATGTTTTGAAAATGGGTCCTTCTATGTTCCTTTTTTGTCAAAATATTGTA
>BMAV01025571.1:0-10356 GCA_019973955.1 Trichonephila inaurata madagascariensis
AAATTTTTTGTCCAAGAGACAATTCCTCTTCACTATCGACATTAATGTCATAATCATCTTCGATAACTGTACCGAATTCTTTTGAATGTAGATAGGTTTGAGGGTAAAAAATTTTAAGAAAATTTACTATAAACTTGATCATATTTGAATTTGTTAGGCTTTTTTCTTCTTTTTCCTTTTCATTTTTAAAATCGTCATAAGTATGATATGCAAATACAGTTTTAATAACGAAGTGACCAATTTAAAAATTTCAAAATATTGCGCACTTTCTTCACAACTACAACCTTGTTTTCACAAATACGAATATCAGACTACAAATCCTGCGCGTGTGCTGTATCGCTTTGAGCTATAATAGGATAGTTTTGGCACACCTCCTTAGATGATTCACATATTTTATCACTTCTTGATTGGACGATGCAACTTTATATTCACAGTCTAATTAATTTCGCCTGTTAGGAACATAAACAAAAGTATGCTTTTTTTGCTGGTTGGATCCCTGAACATATAGAGGAGACAATTTTAAAAAAAAATTTTGGCTTAAAATACCGGTATTCGGTATCCCGATATACCGGTATAGCAATCCCTAATTGTGATGAAAGTAATACTAGTTGCGCCATCTCTCGCGCCACGTTCAAAAATACAAAAATATCACGGAAATTAAAAAGACGTGTAAGTAGCGACAAATTCAGTTTCAACCCTTAACTTCGCACTGTCGTATTTCTGCAACATATGATTTTTTTTAATTTAAGACTCAATATTTTTTTAATTAACTTCAAATCACTTATCTGAGAAAAAAAAAAAGGTTACTGCAACAACATGCTAATTTTGTGACATGCTAATTTTGTCACTAGATGGAAGTACATTTTTGCCAGAAATCACAACAATTATAAAAATCTCAAGATCTGTGTTTTTTCTATAAAAAGAATGCATTATATTTTATGCTTCCTCTTGTTTATTGACGAAATAAATAAACCAGGTAAGAAATTTAAACATTTTATGATGAATAATAAAATCCTCATATAAAAAAAAGTTTTGTAATTTATAGCACTACTGCGCAATGTTGCACTTCTGCTACAAACAAAAAAATGACTGAAATTCAATTTAAAACTGCTTAATTTTTGTTCATATTTTTCCCTTCCTTTCCTTATTTTTCCCTTCATAGAAATTTAAAAAATTGCGAAGTTAGGGGAAGAAGTTACAAAATTTTTGTTTGCGTCGCATGCCACTCGACTCCGACAAAACGGGCACAAATACGTCGAACATATGACATGCGACGCCGATAGAGAAGAGTTTAAACTAAACAAATTTTGATTCTTTTTGAAAATATAAAAATTAAGAAGATTAGTAAGCAATTTAACACGTCCTGAACAGCGTGTTAAACTGTCTTTTATTTACTGTACACCTATTTTTTTGTTGCCATTTTCTGGTCACTCCTTAATGTTGTTGCATTTTCGGTTAGTGCATATAAAATATACATATATAAAATACTAGCAGTTACCCTCCCGCTTCACTGGGAATTTCATGACATAGTGCCACTATACATTTTTTTTCAGGTCATTGTTTTTTGTGTCCTTGCATTAAGCTTTCGTTTGTATTAAAAAGAATTCTTATAGGCTTTATACCACTTGATTTAAAAAAGGACAGGCTATAGTTCTCTAAAACAGAAACGAACTTGAACTCTGCTTGAACTCGGCCCTATTACCAACCAGCCTAGAAACTAATTTTATCAAACACCATTTATAGCGGATTTCTACTGAAAAGAAAAGTAGCATACTTGAAAAACTCATAGTCTATTGCATTGGTCTTCAAACTCAGCTCCACGGAACCCTGGGCTTCCATTAGGCATACCTAGGGGTTCCACAAATCGCAATAGAAAATCGAAAAGAAAATTATAAATCTGTATACTAAATGAATTCAAGTTCTCTATGATGTCTGTATGACCACAAGTTTCTCAAATTCATCCTAGACACAAAAACTGAAAATTTTATTTATATATAATAACTATATATTTTGTAATACTTTAACTTTTATTACACTATTATTAAAAATATTAAAATATTTTTCCTTTTTATGCACTACTTACTATAATGTGAATATTTTATTGTTTACTATCCCGGGTTCTACAAAATAACTTTATACTTATAATATTTTGCAAAACTAAATATTTTTTTAATAGAAAACGCGCCTTTTTAAAAAATTTTCTATAATGAAGGAAAAGAAACAACTGATCGACATACCAACAAATTTGAAGTTAAAATCTAAATGAGAATTTGGCGAAATCTTGGCGATAGAGCCAAGTTGGCTTCATTTTTGCGATCATGTTGGCGAATTGGCGATCATGTTGGTGACTTGGTGATCATATTGGCGACCATTTTTAGCGAGTTTGGGACCCTCTGTGGATTCTTATAGAAATTAGTAGAGAAAACCACTAATTTCAAGGCCTATGACGCAAGCGGGTCTTTCTAGAATTATCCGCGAGGGATATATAAATAGACAGATGTCCGCCGAAAGTAAGTCAGTCTGGTTTTGATTAGTGATCAGTTAGTATTGCTCTGATTTTTGAAGATATTAGTGAGTACTTCGGCTGTTGAACGAGTGATTGCTTGTGAATAATCTTTTATATACAAGTATTATAGACACCGATAATTGTGTCTGAGTGCTGTTGAAGGTGTGAAGGCCTTCTGAGATTTATATTGTTGATGAATTCTGTATTTCAAGGATTGGATTTTCGACAATAAATTCTCATCGCTCTTAAAGAACTTTCTTGTTCTTTGTAACTGGTTTGCATAAAATTCTCGAGTCCCGCATCTACGTAATAATATGTATATCCTTGAGGTACTTTCGACTACTTTAGACAACTTTTTCTTTTGAAAAAAATCGAGATATGGGGATTTTTTTTGTGGTTTTTAGATTTATTTATTTCATTTTAAGAAAAAATTGATAAAAGTAAGAAGAGAAAAAGAAATTTTTATTACTAAAATAAGAAAAAATTCTTCAAAATTTACAAAACATTACACAAACGGGGCCCATTCTGCTTAAAAAGTTTCTCAACAAATTCTCAATTTTGCTGTTTGCTTTGATATTCATTTTTAAAATGATCTTTAGGGTAAGGAATATTTAATTTTACAAAAACTAGAGCACTATCTTAGTTAAGTAATTGCTTAAAAAATATAGTGATTATATTCATATGAGGGACTGTAAATTTTGTAATAAAACAGTGATTGATAAATCTGAAGGTTAAAACACTTCTATTATACAGAATATGTACAAAACATTTTAGTTAATTATTTTCAAAACTTTTTGAGCAATCGCTGTTCCCGTTTGAGCATTTTCAAAAACACATTTTGAGTAAAACGCATCTTACAGTATGACATCTTGTTTAAAGTAGTGGCATCTGCTTTTACTAAAACACTTGTAGTTTTTATTCTAGTGAATGGCAAAAAAATAATAAGCGTAGTATTTTTATCAAGCTAATAAGATGGCCTATAAAATAAAATCATGAAAATTGTTAATTTTGGGCAAAATTCCCAATTTTAGGGTAGTCGGATACCTTAAAAAACCAAGGAAAGTAGTTTACTTATAATATAACCACATGTTTTATTTAATACTTTTACCTGTAGGTGGAAAGCTGCATCTGATGTGTATGACTGCACTTTAGATACAAATCCGAAGGGATTTGCTAGCTCTATGGCAAGATCGGGATGGAGAGTGCCATTTGTACCACCTGTTAAAAAGTAAGTTATTTGCAGCTTTAGGTTCTTAAAATGAATTAGAGCTTTTGACTTGTAATTATTATAAAGCGTAAAATTAAAGAAAATAAAGAATAACTTGCTTTCTACATGCTGTAAAATATTGCCTACTGATTATAGATAATTTGTATTCTCTATGGTGAGAAGTCCTCTGGTATTATTTATAACTTAAAAAAAAAAGAATACGGTAGTCAAGGAACAAAGACGATTCGTAATTAAAATTTTCTGAAATGTTTTAAAATACTTTATAGTTTTAGCTGTAAGCCTTTTTTCGGGGCATTTTTTAATCTATCCAGGTTAGAATATTTCGTTACCGTAAGAATGAGTTTATAATTTAAGAGTATTATGTTCAGTCGCACAATATAAATGTTGTTTTCAATCTTAATGAAATGAATGCGAACTTTTTACATACACTCATTGTCATAAAAATTTGCGCACCAAGAAATAGATATGGGATCGTAACGAAACTTAGCATGAAGGTACACGTCGGGCAGATACGCAAATGGGAAGAAATGCAGCGTGTTTGCGCATTGTGTAATGCCACTAGAGGGCATTGAAATTTGTTCTCCTTGGAGCATAAAACAGGTCAGCAGATCTTGTTTGAGTGTACTTAATCTTTTGGAAAGGAAACGCTGAAGTAGACATGTCGATACGCCGCGATCGAAGACAATATGAGCAGCTAACAGAGTTCGAGAGGGGAAAAACCATCGGGATGTGTGTGTGTGATGGAAGCTGGGGGGGAATCAGATCGACGAGTAGGCTTTTCTGATTTGAATGTGACGTGTTGGGACAAGTGGACAGAAGAGACGTCATACACACGGCGACCAGGCTCAGGACGCTATCGACAGACCAGTTGTCGAGAAAAACCCTCACATCATACGAAACTCACGCGTAGAGCCAACTACTTTTATTGACCGATGTCCAGACAGCGGCAGCACCTTCGCCTGAGCCCTGTATCTTCCCGAACCATCGCAAGGCGCCAGGTTGAAGGACATCTGGTACCACGCTGCCCATTACGTGTGTTGACAGTGACTCCCACCCACCGAAGCCTAAGTCTTAAGTGGTTTCACGCACGACGAGATTGGACTGCAACGGAATGGAACCAGGTCGTCATCAACGACGAATCTAGATTCAATTTGAGCAGTGATGACAATCATGTGGAGGCCCTGTGGTGAATGTCTCAATCCTACCTTCACTTTACAGCGACACACCTCTCCTACAGCTGGTGTGATGGCATGGGGTGCCATTGCTTAGGATACACGGTCACGCCTAATATTGATCCATGGCACAATAACATCCCAGTGATACGTCTATGGCCTCTTTTAGTCACATGTGTTGCCACTCATGGAAGGGCTCCCAGGAGGCATTTTTCAACAAGACAATATTTGGTCACACAAAGCAAGCATATCATAAGACTGTCTAAACCTCATTACCACCCTTCCCTGGCCTGCTCGATCGCTAGATTTATCCCCAATTGTGCATATCCGGGATCATTTAGAACGGTAAGTTGGACAGCCTACGAATTTGGTCGAACTAGAGACGGGTTTACAGCAACTGTTGAAAAATATATGTCTCAGGACATTATATAAAACTTGAATGCCTCAATGCCCGCTCGTATCGCATCATGCATTTGCAATAGAGGGTGTCCAACAAAGGGCTAAAACTTCAGTTCGTTTGTTCTTTTTTCTGAAATAAATTATCCTTTTTCTTTGATTTTCTAATCATTTACTTGTAGCAAAGTAGTACTTACATATGTGTAAAATTTCGTTTCATTTTAACGACTTTTTCTTGGTGCGCAAATTTTCATGGCAATGAGTCTAATATCTAGAATTAAAACACAGGATGGCTTTTGAATGAAATTAAAGAATTTTGTTGTACTTGCGTTTTAAGGAAGAATTATCACTACAATAAATATAATTTAATCTCTTTCTTATATTATATATATCAAGAGATTCCCCGTTTGTTCTTTATTTTCTCTATATGTTGGAAATAAAGTAATACCTCGACTTCCACAACCCCGACTTACGTGAATCCGGAGTTACGTGATTTATAAATCTCGTCGATTTGTCGTTTGTTCCTTATTTTCTCTATACGTTGGAAATACAGTAATTCCTCGACTTACACAACCCCGACTTACGTAAATCCGGAGTTACGCGATTTACAAATCTCGTCGATTCGTCGGTTGTTCCTTATTTTCTCTATACGTTGGAAATACAGTAATACCTCGACTTACAACTAACCGACTTAAGTAAATCCGAGTTACGCGGATTTAGCAAATCTCGTCGATTCGTCGTTTGTTCCTTATTTTCTCTATACGTTGGAAATACAGTAATTCCTCGACTTACACAACCCCGACTTACGTAAATCCGGAGTTACGCGATTTACAAATCTCGTCGATTCGTCTTTTGTTTGAGAAAAATAAAATTGGTGAAATTGGTAATGTGATTGAAAATTTTGCCAGGCAAATAAATTTAGAAGAGGATAGTGATGACATTCACAAGAACAGCCAGATTACCTCCAATCAGGAGCTGGCACTGGATGAAATGCATGAGCAAGACATTGAAGAACTTGAGTCTTTAGACCCATTTCAATCAGAAGATCGAATGAAGGTTAGGAATTAGACAAAAGGTCTCAGTTTAATTGAAGGAGGAAAAAAGGAGTTACAAATTTTAGAAAATATAGACTCGGACGAAGAGCATATGTTTTCAACAAAGCAAGGAATAAAAAAAATTATTAGCATTCTACGAGGAAATTTTGCGGGAGAAAAAAAATCTTGGAGCCAGCAGACTATTTTGTCAGATTTTTGAAACCTTCTACATCAAAATAACTCCGGTTTACGATTTTGTACGTGTATTATCTAAGATTTTACTGAACATTATTTTTCTAATTTGTTTTTTCTTTTCGTCTCCGGCCCCAAATAAAAACAAATAACCAAACTTACGAGAATTAAACTTAAGTGCTTATCTCTCAGCCCGAGCTATCGGGTTATTACTGCATACAAATGAATGTGAAACGTATATGTAACAGGTCCTTTCACAATTCTTACTAATTCTCTTAGGAAAAAGGCTGTTTTATTGGTGAATGATTATCAAATCACTTCCCGTAGAAGAATCGTGATTTATGTATATGTCAAGTGGTATTTAAACTCTAATGAAGTATGAGCGTGGTCCATGGTTATTTGGCTGTTACTGAAGTTTGATTATTAGAGTCATAATAATCGAAGCCCTCGGAGTTTCAAGAAGTTCTACGTCTTACAGAACAAGATATTCCGTCAAATCAGGACGGATCTTAACGACAGACAAGTGATCCAATTATTTGTTATAAATGTTTACGTTGATGATTAAGTTGACCACTCCCGTTATTTAAGGTATCCGACTACGTTCGGAACCGTGATTTTGCAAAAGCGTGTAAATGGATAATATTTATGATATTTTTAGTGCACTTAGATTAGAAAATGTATATAAAATTGTTTTAAGTATGGTATTACAATACAAAATTGTTTAAGTACAATAGTTTGACAAAAAATGAACATAGAATGGCCCATTTTCAAAATATTCTCCTTTTGTGAAAAATGCTTCTATTATAATAATATTTTGCCTGTATATAGCTCAGACCTCTGTACTGAGGTTCAACTAGAATTTTTGAAATTTATAACTTAGAAGTGAGTTTATCTCTGTTTTATGACAACAAAGGGGAGAAATTTTAAGAAAAAAACGTTGATAATTATTTCAATGGGTTGTAACTGAAAATAATGTGAATTTTCAAAAATCATAGTTGAGTCTCTGTATAGAGGTCTGAGCTATATACAGGCAAAATATTATTATAATAGAAGCATTTTCACAAAAGGAGAACATTTTGAAAGAAGGTTATTCTAAGTTAATTTTTTGCCAAAATATTGCATTTAAATATTTTTTTTGTCAAAATGTTCTTAAAGCAACTTTATACATGTATTGTAATCTAAGTGACACTAAATATCATGAAAATTATCTATTTATGCGCTTTTTGAAAATCTCGGTTCCGAACGTAGTCGGATACCTTAAATAACGTTCTGATAGTAAATTGAAAGTAAAATAAAAGTATTGATTTTATTATAATGTCTGTTAACTTATAGTGTCTCCAACTTATATATTGTACGCAACATGTATATTGTACGAAGTATATATACTGTTTAGACTAAGAACAATAGGATCAAAAAAAAAATTGAAATCAAGAAAAGAATACATGAATTTATTTTTGACAAATTGGAATATGTATATATTTCATGTGATATCTGTTGTATTTAGAAATTTATGGCTTATAATATGTCTTTAATTTTCAAGTTCTTATTAATGTCCTAAACACAGGGTGATTTTTAAATTGACAATATTCAGAGCCACCTGTAGCTTGATCTCCTATTGCACTGGCTATGAGGACTATTGATGACTTGGAAAACTATGTTTAGTAAAAATATATTAGTAGCAAAAATCATCGATACAAGTATTTATGGCACTGTTGTAGCGTACCAAACTGAGAACGAGCATAAAACACAGGTATCAAAGAATGCTTTATGCTTTCATATACGACAACCCCATCAGTAATTTGGGCTGCAAAAACATGTAGACTTCTTATTCACTTGACCTGGCTCAACTCAACAGCTTCTCGTGAGTTTAGAACCCGACACAGAAGGTATGCCAAGGGGTTTAACGTTTATTGCTTTAAAAAGAATAATTAAGAAGTTCGAAGAATCAAAGTCACTAACAATGTGACCAGACAGACGATGAAACCTGTGTCAGAAGAAACAGCAATCGTCAACGGATCACAGGAAGTGTGGAATATTCCTGGTGACGCTTTGCATACGGCCGTAAGAAATGTTGCTAAAATATGCATTTTGTAATTTGTGAACAGTGGTCAAATTTGAAAATGGGTGAATTTCACGCAGGGGAAACGACTTTGTGTATAAAACTGAACAATTCCCTGTTATTTTGTAAATGTTGGAATTTTTTTTTTTTTGTAACACTTTTTGAATTGTAAGCCGCCATAAATATCCCTATCGATGATTTTTTAAAATTTTTTTTCCGAGATCATCATTCTTCGGCTGCATATTAAGTGTGGTGTCCTTTCTGTTGCAAGAGTGATCTACAGATGAATCGGAATAGTGCAGCGTTTCTCAAACTGTGGGGCGCGCCTCCCTTTGGGGGCGTGACAACTCTACAAGGGGGCGCAAGCATATTGAAAAGTCAAAAACAAAAATTATTTAAAAAAAATTATTGATTTATGGAAAGTAAACAAACAAAATACGTTCTGACATAATAAAAGTATAAATCACACATTTACACTAATATATTACACTTATAATTGTATCAGTGCAACACAATGTATTTTATAATTAATTTAACAATACTAAGTTAAGAACATGTTTAATAGCTACCAGTGACTCCATCGGATTCTCATATATAAAATTATGTACAAAAATTATCACTCAGCTTGATAATTTGTACAGTTTAGAATTAAATTCTGAATTGCTGATTAAAAGTTTCGCTTGCCAGTGCCAACCGTTTTCCACGTAGGCGCACGTATGTGAAGTAATGTGGGGAAGGAAAGGAAAAAAGAAGCAAAATAAGTAAATAAGTAAATGAAATAAGAGTAAATGTGCTTCGCAAACATTGTCAAATTCTTTTATTGCATTCCAAAGCCTTCGGAATAATTTTATGGATATCAGTGCACAGAAAAGACCGTACTTCGGAAAGACGTATATATACGTGCGGGGAAATTAACGCTTTGGCTTAGCTAGACGTTTCTATACGTCGGTGGCACTTAAGAGGTTAAAGTCGTATCGTAGTTTTAGCATCAAAGTATAGTATTATTGAATTCAATACATTGTTATTTTATGAGGGGGCCGCCATGAAAATTATGATTGAATATTGGGTCGTGAATGTTGAAACTTTGAGAAGCACTGGAATAGTGCCAATTTAAAAGAATTACCTTTTAGAATAAAGAGATAGGAGTAATATCAGGAAATGTCCAGTATATAGAAATGAAACAAATTTAATTGTTAATAATTCTCTTATTTCATTATTAGGTTTACAGAAACTTTAAATTTTTATGCTCAAACTGGAAATATAAGTGGAGCTGTTTCTATAAATGATGGACCTGAATATGAAATTTACTTATTTGGCGAAAAAATGAGAAGTCTTGGTAAGTTTCCTATTTTCATATGTTAAACATTTTAATTCACACGCTATAAATATGGCCTGATATAAAACTTTCTGTTATCAACCAGTATTAATTGCAAAATAAAGTGTTTTAAACATTGATTACTACGAAAAACTCGACATTTTTTTAATATAATTTTATGAAACACTATTATTACAATATTGTTTTAAAAAATTGTTAAAGATAATTAGCTTTAAAATTTATGCAACATATTTTAGTTGCTATATTCTAGAATTAAATACAATTTTTCCAGTTGATGTATAATTTATTAATAAAATTATCTTATTTGAGTTAAAAATTGTTATCTAAAAGGAAAATAAAATTTATTCTACCACTGCATTTAGTTTTGTATATTGGTATGTAATTCCACATATTTTTCCTCATAGGCAAAAGTCTGTTGTTTGGGTGTTTTTAA
>BMAV01025572.1:21964-37068 GCA_019973955.1 Trichonephila inaurata madagascariensis
ATTTTAAAAAAACAAAAAAAAATTTAAGCGCTTATTTTAATTGCAATATATCGATTAGTATATAATCATCCAAGTTTATTTACTTTGTAATATATCTCTATTTGATTTTTTCTATTCTTAACTTTGATCTTTATCGTTTTTAAAACTTCCTTTATTTAGTTTAGTTTATTTTTATAAAAAAAAAAAAAAATTTAGTGGTTTGTTTAATTCCAAAATAAATATCCAGGTGGCGGCACGATTATTTCTTCTCGAATAGTCGTCTCAATAGCTTTCGTCATTTTACGTCATTTCGCGTTGGGAGCTTATAGTGGAAGGTTGAATTTTCAATCTCCAGTAATTATTTTACACGTAAGTGGGTTTATTTATTTATTTATTATTATTCCTCTCTTTGAGACATTCATTACTGTTCTCTTTTCTGAGCTTCATTTTAATATATTAGCAGTTTTTCTTCCACGTGTTGCATTAGGCTTAACTTTTCAACTTGGTTTTTTTTCTATTATGTCGAAAGTTTCTGCTGTACGGGGAAGGTGGATCCATAAAGCATTGCTAACCCTCATTCGCTGGCCTAATTCAGCGACAGCTTTAGAAATCATAATAGGTATCCAGTTTAGTCCAAAGACTTTTTTTGTATCTACATTTGTTGTGTCTGGTGAATTCCAATTTCTTCCTGCTTTAGCACTGTAGGTTCTAGTACTTCATCACTTTTATTTTATATATATATATATACAATTATATTTCTAATAGTTCTCAGTGATATACAATATGTATTAATAACCATTATTGACATCATGTTTTAATACTAGTATTTTAACTAATTATACAATTATTCAATAGATGGCGCCACATATTTAATAAATTTTTAATATTATTATTTAAATAATTCTTGTATTCATTTATTTTCCACAAATATTTATATCAATATATATTTATGGTTTTTTAAACGTAAATATATATACAGACTTTATATTATTCTATCATAATTTTTAACTTTTCGCGGTACTGATATTCCTCTGTTGTATTTGGCGGGAAACACAGAACCAGTTGATATACTCACGAAGTAAGTCTTACTATTTACCTTTTGCATCGACTTTAAATACATACTGTGAATACTAGTAGGCTGCACCGCTTAAAACATTGAAAAGTTTTCTGCAGCGGTACGTAAGAACATGCTTTAAACAACAACGGGGTGAAAATGAAAACAACAGTTTTGCCACACCCTTCTTACTCCCCTGAAACTTCAGAATATTTATTCAACTGGCACTTGTAGTCTCATCTATTTCAATCTGCAGATGAAATTAAAAGTGCATCGCGCAAGCTGAATCAAAGGACAAGGCTAAAAATGGATTCCGGAAATATTTCAATAAACTTTACAAGCGATGGCAAAAATGTGCTGATGCTCAAGGATCTATTTTTGAAGGAGAAAGTGTTACAGCAACTTAACTGGTAATATTTTTTAAGTTATAGTCTCACCCTAGGAACTTTTGAATCCTACTACGTATAGGGTGCATGTTATACATGCGCTTATGATTAGTCGGACTGAAAGAGAAGTGTCTTATGCACTTAGAAAGATTCTCAGTGCGGGGATAGGAAAAGATCCGACTACGTAAAGAAGGATAGACACCCATTAAATCTGACAAGGTTCAAAATCCTCACGTTGGCATTGTCGAAGTTTGGAGAGGTTTGAAAGATCCATCACCAATAGCCATCGTGTTAATTCTGAGTGTGATTCTACTGAACAATCAATCCTTCAAAATCAATAAGAATCAATCAGCCATCCCTTTTCATTTCGTGCGAAACACGAAAGTTATAAATGTCGTAACTTTGTAAATTAGCATCGCACTATTGAACAAGAAAACTATAGGTGACGAAACATGAAATTTTGTACCAAGATCACATATATGACACCAGAAAACCGATCACTCCTCTAACATTCAGATCTCATCATGTGAGGACTTTAAAGATCCTTCAATTTAAGGTATCCGACTACGTTCGGGACCGTTATTTTAAAAAGGCGCACAAATGGATAATTTTTATGATATTTAGTGTCACTTAGATTAGAATACATGTATAAAATGGTTTTAAGGACATTTTGGTAAAAAAATTATTTAAATACAATATTTCGGCTAAAAATTAACTTAGAATAACCTTTTTCAAAATGTTCTCCTTTTGTGAAAAATGCTTCTATTGTATTAATATTTTGCCTGTCTATAGCTCAGAACTCTGTACAGAGGCTCAACTATGATTTTTTGACAAATTCACATTATTTTTAGAGTTACAAACATTTGAAATAATTATCGGCGTTTTTTTCTTAAAATTTCTCCCCTCTGTTGTCGTAAAACATGGATAAACCCACTTCTAAGTTATATATTTCAAAAGTTCTTGCTGAGCCTCTGTATAAAGAGGTCTGATCTATATGCAGGCAAAATATTATTATAATAGAAGCATTTTTCACAAAAGAAGAACATTTTGAAAAAAGGTTATTTTAAGTTAATTTTTTGCCGAAATATTGTATTTAATTTTTTTTTTTGTTTTTGTTTGTCAAAATGTGTGTCCTTAAAACAATTTTATACATGTATTCTAATCTGACACTAAATATCATGAAAATTAACCATTTATGCGCTTTTTTAAAATCCCGATTCCGAACGTAGTCGGATACCTTAATGTCCAACAGTCCTTGTTAATATATACGATAAATCTTCGGGGAATAATCGGGACTCGAACACATAGCATAACTCGAATATTGCCAACCACGTATCCCGCGACCACAACCATTCAACAACCGCGCTTACAGACTCAAAAGGTGCAGAGTCAAATAGAAACCGTTGCTTATAATCAAAGAAGCAATTCCTGAAAATAATGGTTAGCATAGTAATATGGGATCCAAAAACAAATTTTAAAATTATTTATAATAAATTATTAATAATTAATCAACAGTTTTAAATCAAACTATATGATTTTCCTTTCATGCCCCATCCATCCCTTATTTTCAAATGGAATAATAATAATTTCTCTCAATAAAATTTAAAACTTTACTGATCCGTTTTGAAAAATTACACGACGCGTATATTTTAAAGGGTAATATGTTTTCTCAAGAAAAATTTTAAGATACTTGTTTAAAAGTAACTATGGACAGGTTTCTGACTGGGTCTACTAATTCTGTGAATCATGAAGCATCGCTGAAAACCAGTCGCGATTTAAAAGTTTTCTTGGGGAACCGGTTGATCTCAAGGGGTGACGGTCCACGGTTTCCCTATCCATAAAAAAAAGTGTATTAAACTGTAGACAAAATTACGACTCTTCATGCGATCACATCCAGTTTATCTTTTATTTGACAACATTTATCTCTCAAATGCTAACGATTTCAGACAATAAAGATATGTAATTGTTATTTAATATCTAGATTTTGATGATAGTTTTAACTGGCGTATCGCAATCATTTTTGGCCTTTTCTGCAACGCAGACTTTATGTAAGCATTCATTACACCAGTCAATAGGTCATTAGAAATTCATTGCACTTTTTGCAGATGAAGTGAAATTATTTAAGTAAATGTGTTTAATAGCTGCATGCAAATCATGATAACAATAAACAACATGATAAAGAAAAGCTTATTTTGTAGGTAACTTTTTAAAGAAAACAAGTAATATAAAAAAAAATTGTCTATTCTTACTTAGGTCAACAAAGAAAATTTTCATTTTAGTTACTTTTTATTAAATAATTACAATTAATATAAATGTGTATATACATATGACACAGAATCAAACAATAAGTGGCAAAGTAGAGAAAAGGATTTTCCTTACAATTTTCCTTTTTCCTTTGTATATAGGGTGTCGGACTATTATTTTTGCTTGTTACTATTTATATATTAATTAAATTGAATTATTCCCCAATAAAATAGTTTAGTAAAAAGAAATCACATTCTCAGAAATTAGACCATCCCAGAGGGGATTCAAACCCTCGCCCTTTGGACGAGAAGTCCAACGCGCTATCCATTGAGCTACAGAGACACATCGAGCGATTTTCTTTTATATATATAACTTAATTCAGTGGCGCGACAGCCCATGAGATCCAAGCCTTACTGCGTCCAACTCAGTATACACGACCTTGGGCCCTGAGGTGCATGAGCAGATGTTCCGGTCAGGTGGTCAATCTGACCTGAAAATCCCAGTGTTAAGTTTCCAAGCAAGCTTGGTACTCATTTTATAGGCCCACTGATGGGATGAAAAACTGAGTCAACTTTGCCCAGCCCAGGGTTTGAACCTCGGACATGTGGCATGGAAGCGCGATGCACTAATCACGCAGCCACTGGGCTTCATTTTTATATATGGTGTTGGACAATTATTTTTGTTTGTTACTATTTATTCATAAATTAAATTCAATTAATGAATGGATATTTGAAAAAACTGTGTTAACATCAAATTTCATGCATTACAAGTTTTAAAAATGTATTTGTACTTGAATAGAAAGTATTTTATTAACGATTGAAAATTTGAAATACACACACACACGCACACACACACACATATATATATATATATAGGGAGGGTGTAAACTAATAGTAGGAATTGAATAATATCGATTTTTGGCAATTTTTTACTCTTATATTTCGTTTTTTAAAATTTGAAAAGAGTTTTATTTTAAGAAGTTTTTAAGATTTTTTGCGGTTATCTGAGAAAATCTCCTGAATTAATCAATATACTATATGAAATATCGGAAAAATATGTTTCTTCTGTTATGAATTTAGAAAATCTCTTAAATGCAGCAAATATACTGCAAAAGATATAAGATAAAAGATATTCTTTGGAAACAATTCCCTTCACATATTAAAAAAGCATTTTCTGAAGCAGGAAATTTTTTAATTTAAAAAAAAATTGTAATACTTGAAACTTAATTTATTCTATAAAACCTTTTTATAAAATACAAAAAACTAAGGAAGGACGTCCATTTTTTAGAAAGAAAAGGAAAATTAAAATTATATTTATAAATTAGCCAGTGGATTATTAAATCAAAGTCTGCTGTTGTGATTTTTTAGAATATTTCTTAAATTATGAGTAATCAAATGTATTAGTTTTCGTTTGTATTTAATAATTTTTGGGAACAATATGTATCTTTTAAAATGCTATGAAGAATTGATGATTATAATGAAAAGCATCATTAACTTATATATTTACAATAAAATAAATAGCGTTAATATATAATAATATTAACTGCAACAATTTATAACATCATATATTATGTTATTTTTTGGAGTACTAATTTATTTTTAATCACTTATAATTTTTTTGAAAGAATTTATTTAACAAGCATCTTAATATAAAATTTCTTCTATTTTTAGATACTTCATTTTTTAAGAGTATGATTTCATTTTGTTCTAAATGATTCCTCTAAAGAACCTACGCTCACTTCTCAAAGTTGCTTCTGCAAGCATACGAAGAATTGAAGTGAACTGAAATTCTTTATATGCATGTAATGTATTCTTGGATAGAACCAAAGGAGAGAGATTGATTTTTTCGAATCTTATAATTTCATAAAATTGATACCATTTACCACTATTATAGCAGTTATGCTTTTCAAAATTGGAGTTAAACTCCTCAAATGGGAAATTGCAACACCATGAAGGAATATGCTTAGCCATGTAAAGGTAACAGGAATGTAACAAGTAATACTTGTATCCAAGCGATTTTTAAAATATTCATTAAAGAACTGTTTATTCAATATTTAATAAGGCCTACATAGGCAGCTATATTTACTTCTTAAAGGCAAATGATTACATAATTTAGGCCATTAATAACACCCTGAGATATTTCTTTATAATCCAAGTCCACTCCAGATTTCAATTCTACATGTTGTTCCCGGTGTACTACACGTCCGATAAGCATCCCACACCTTTTCAACTAGTGAGGCTGCCAGCCAGTGATGGATATCAATATCATTAATTTGTCATTTCGTATGTTGCCAGGCATCATCCACCTGAATAATGGGCCCGAGGAGGCGTTCCTAAATGGCCAAAAGACAAAACTCATGTAACGTACTGGTCTAATGTTAAACTGCCGGTAATGTTCCCAAAGGATATCTGCTGTCCGAACATAATGCCACAATAAATAAAGGAAATGGGACTAATATATGACTAATGTGACACTCGACTGTATAACTTGACAATTATTGGTCCGGAAGCTGCCAGATTACCGATATTACTCTTTAAATAAAAACGGGATTCATTTAAAAGTAATACCCAATGGCATTCATTAATGCAGCTTTGAAAATGTTCATACCAAGTTAGGCATACAGCCCTGTACTAAGTATATAAAAAATCTCTAGCAGCTCGCAACCATCCCTTATGTAATCTGCTGCAGATAGTTCACAACCATCCCTTATGTAATTTGCTGCAGATAGTTCCCCATAGATATTCCCTCTGTGGCCAGTGACTTCTAGTATCGCGTTCCATGGCAATCTAATCTTGTTGAACCATTCGGAGAATCTGCTTGTCAACGTGATCTGTTATGGCTCTGTACGAACTATTGCAACCTTGCCGTGTTTTCAGATGATTCTGCATCCCTCTGGCCTCATATCGCTGAATTGTAATCCCAAACGAGTTCCGTCCAAAACGAGTGATAACTGCGTGCAATGACAAACTGTGGTCATGAAGCCTTTCCTTTCGTAGTCGATTATTACCAGCATTCAGCATGCTGGTATCTCTGAGGTATATCCTACATTCGTTCAATAGTTCCTATGCTGCAATACGTCACTTATAGTATACATGAAGTGAGCCAACTGTTTACTCTTATAGCCGGAAACTAGGTATCATGCGCGAGCGAGCAGATTTGTACAGTAATACCCCGAACTTACTGAGTGAAATAACCGGGTATCGGGCTATTATTTCACATATAAATACATATAAATTACTTTTATTTTGGATCAGAGACGAAAAAAATAATAATATTAAAAAAATGTTTAAGAAAACTTTAGATAACACAAACGCAAGAGAGCAAACCGAAGTTATTTTGTTGTAGAAGTTTCGTAAAATCTAAGAAAGTAGCTGAAGGCTCAAAGAAATTTTTTTTCTTCCACAAAATTTCCTTTTAACGTGCTTATACATACATTTTGTTTTGTTCCTTGTTTCCGTGGGGGAAAAAAGCTGATCATTGGAGTCTATATTTTCTAAAACATTTGTAACCTCTTTTCAATTAAACTGAGGACTTCTGACAAATTTTCAACCGTCATTCCGTCTTCTGATTGAACTAGGTCTGAAGACTCAAGTTCTTCAATGTCTTGGTCTTAATCATGCACTTCTATGAGCTCATTAAATGTCAACTCCTGATTGAGGGAATCCAGCAGTTCTTGAACGAAAACACTATTCATTTCTAAATTTATTTGCCAAGCAAGATCAAGAACTTTTTCAATAACATTACCAGTTAATTTTAACAATTTTTTTCTTCCTGAATCAAAAGATGATTAGACGAGATTTGAAAATCGCTTAGGTGTCGACGTATTACTGTACATGTTTTTCATCGCTACCCATTCCATTATTTGCATTTGGGTACGCGCATTTCTTCACGGTATTGAAACTTCCCTTTTAAAGAGTGAGGAGGGCTTTCTGTGTAATATAATTTGTTTTTTTTTTTTTTTACGAATTCTTTTAGTGCATATTCTTACCATTTTCTATCGAAATTACAGTAAAATACGGCGTATAACGCTCACCCCCTTTTCTTACGAAGAAATCCGAAATATTAGTATACATTGCTCTTATGTTTTGAAGTCATTTACTCGAGGTATTGTCCCAGACTTTTGACACAAAATAGTGTTCTAAAACTACAACCCTTTTAGTTCATTAGGCAAGTCATGTCTTTTAAATAAACAGTATTTCTATACATGTAGAAGTAAAAAAAAAATTATGCTCATCGCTTTTGTTATTTTTAAAGCTATAGATTTTATACCCGGTGTATAACGCGCACCCATAAGTTTCGATCTTATTTTTGGTGATGAAAGTGCGCTTTATATGCCGGATTTTACGGTACCTAATTATTCGATATACTTCAAGCTGAGTGTTATTTTTGTTTACCCTGTGAAAATGCCCCTCTAGGGTGACCTTCTCTTTGAATATCTGCGTGAGCTAGAGGTGTAGATCCACTTAAAGAACTAGAAGTTTGCATGTTCTTAAAATATCTTTATTAAGAACTTCAACTTAAGCATTTAACAAATTAGATAATATATATGAGAGAATCTACGATGACTAAACATACAATACAAGTAATGCCGAATAACTCGGTAATGTTATAACTCGGACCACTATCAATATCTAACCCGCTTAATCTTAATTCCAATAATATCGCAAATCCTAATATTAAATAGTCAATCTCCTACCTTAATCCATCCGTTGATCCGATATTAAGGAAGTTGCGTCTTTATTCGAGTGCAATGGTATGCACCTTGACCTAATGGGTCGATCTTCGGGGTAACCTCAGTTGGCTGTCACTTCACGATTGTATCAATCTCTAACATAACATTCCCCAATTTGCCACCCTACTTACTGAAACTTCTGATATTTAAAAGCTATCTAATTTTCATCTTCTCTTCACGTTTCACTTCTTGGGTTTTCGTTGGAAAAGAGTTTCCATTAATTCTGGCCCCAAAAGAACCCAAAGGACATGTTAATGAAAAGACGCGAGAGCCCGTCACAACTCTTTCAGGCTTCGAGGGGATGGCAGTCGAATAGTCCTGATTGCGGACTTGTAGTCGGCGTTGTTCCTGTCTTTCTCAGATTCTAGTTCTAATATTCATCTAATCCATCGTGCAAAGGGGTTGACACAAATTAAATCTGTCAAGACTCAAAGTGTTCCTCCTGACATGATGGACAAATTTTCAGAATGGAGGGCCAGCTCAGGTGTCATCCAGTGGTGTAACGTACACCCCCGCAGGGCTGAAGGAGGCTCAAAGCCTGACTAACGAAAAGTAAGTGAGGCCCAAAACCGGACTTTGAAGGAGGGGCGGTGCTAATATTCTTCTTTACGACACTGGTGTCATCTTCATCGTTTGACCATCGTTCAAAAGTCCGTTACCAACAACCTTCTAAGTGCAGAGTTTTTAAGCAAGCAATCAATTAGAATCTTTGAAGTGATCTAATTCATAAATGAACTCTTTCAGTGTTCTTAATAGTCATGAGTATCCTTGGCTTTTCAGCGAACTCCAATCATGTTGTTCAAAATAAGGTTAGACATCATCATTTTTAGCTAATATCTAAAGTTATAATCCTGTGGGTTCTGCTGATAAGATGTGTGTGTCATGTAACCTTTCCCTAATTATTGGAAAAAAACATTATTAAATCACACATATAATTAATTAACAATAATGTTTTGATCAAAATATATGCTCATTAAATAACTCACAAATTTTTCCTGTTTCAGATCGACATTTGTAAGGTGTGGTACCGGAGAATTTTACTTGGAGGTCATTATCGTTATGATAATCATCTCATTTTAATAAAAATATACATTCATTTTTGAGAATTTATCATATAATTAGTATTGTTTCCGATGGAATGTCATCATTAGTCGTATAATCGTAACTTACTGGCATAATCTTTCTTCATTGTGCCTAATTTATTTCTTATTGCTTTTCTAGTTTTTTTTTTTTTTTCATTTATTTTTATTTTAGATTGCCTCAATAGAAAAGGAGAAATTAAAGTAAGAATTATGGAAAATTTTATTATCAATAACGATTTTTAGTAATTAAATTTAAAAAGTTTAATGGAGAATCAGTTTTAAAAAATCAATTGCACATAATACTATTTTAAAGGAAGTAGTTTAATCAATACTATTTTCACACTTTTTGGATTGTAAAAGTGGATATTTAATGAATCTATAGGGTGAAATGTGATTAAATTAAAATTCGAAATATTGAAATAAAATTCGAATTATATAATTTTAACAGATAATAAATAAACAATTTATATAAAAAAAAATTTTTGATTAGATTTTCTTCTCTCCCTCATAATATATATCAAAACACGATATAAAGCATCACATAAAATTTAACTGAAGGTAACAAGCAATTACATAATATTTATTTTTGAGGAACAGAAATATATTATAATTTTCAATAATTTGACAAAATTTAATGATTAATAAAATAAAGACCATTAGAGCACAAAAAAATAGATGTACTCGTAGTGTCTTATTTATTGTAATCAAAATGTATACCTTTATCTTTTTCTATATAATTTGTATAATATGCAACTTATTTGCATGTATTCAATAGAAAATCCGCATGTTAACCTATGTTTGTAATTATTCATTTCTTAAACAAAAAAGACTATATAATTCATAACTTTTTATAAATTTCTAGTCCATGAACTTGTATCACATGAAATTAGCTTATAGTTAATGAGTTTAAATTGAGATTGGTAGCAAAAGAATTGCTCAAAAGATAGAACTATTTTAATTCTACTTGAATTCATCCGTCAAAAATGTCTTCTTTTAAAGTAAAGGTTTAATTTGCATAACAATTGTTGTTCAACGTATTAAAAGGTGTCGATAATTTTTAGATTCCTTTTTATACTAAATTCCTGAATTAGTATAAAAAAATAAAAAGGATTTATTGTTGTACTTTTTTATTTTTTCCCCAAATAACAACCTTTCATTACCTCAGGCTGTGTTTCATTATAACATTGAACAATTTCTGTTTTAGAAGTTCTGATAGTGGTTACATGAATGTTACTGTTGTTTATTTACAAATGTATAAATGATACATTCAATTAGCATTTTATTACTGATAATTTATTTATGTTACATTAAAGCTGTATTTTTTTTTCATCAACCATCTTTTTTTCACAGAAATGTTTTAAATGGCTCTTAAATTGTTTCCAATTGCGTGGTAGAATTTTAAAATAAATTTCAATTAATTTACTGGATGGAAAACCTCAAATCAAAATAATCATTACAGTTTTGAGCTATCTTATTATTAAAAAGTAAATGTTGATATAATTTGCAACCAGCTCTTCTTATTGATAGTAGCTTGGCCTAGTTTTCGAATTATTAGAAATACCATTAAAAAATTGCCTTTTTAGAAAAAATGCATAAAGATAATGAAATTGGTGAATTAAATTTGAATATAACAAGCTTTTAAACTAGAATTGACTTTCTCTGAAACGAGTTTTGAAAAATTACTCCAGCGAAAATTCAAAGCAATTTAATTCAAGAAGTGGATTGTGAAATAAATCATAACATTCATATTTCTTTGTTTTTCTTAATTTTAATTCCAAAATGACTTCCTAGAGCCTGTATAAATAAAAGAACAGTTAAAATAATGAATTCTGTCTAACGTTTTAGTGGGAAGTTTAAAAACAAACAAATATTGAATTTTTTTTTCTTCTTTTTAAATTTAAAAAAATTAAAATAAATACCACAAAAAATAACATATTTTGAGTATTTGCGGTTAGCGAATTTTTTCTTCTAATGATTAATCAATTATTTAATTTTAAAAATGGATAACTCAAATTATTAAAGTTGTTAAGCTCAATTCAAAATTTCGTTATCAATATAAACTTCGTTATCCAAAAAATCTTGATATTTTTAAGATATTTTTTCTATAAAATATAGTACATGCAGATTAACTTCACAGACCCTGTTTAAAAGTAATAGACCATCAGCAGTTATTTAACTGCCCACAGAACTAGCTGCCATGGAGTATTCTTAGTTTTTCTATGCATGCTAAGAAATTTTTCTTATAATATTCTTTAAAAAAAACTTTTTCAGTTTATTTTGATCCTTAATAATCCATCTCTATGACAATTTTTTATTCAATAACGATGCATATTAAGTTTCGACTGACGTTTAAGCGAAATAGAAACTTTTAACTAGGGATCAATATTTCCCTTGGCGTATGTGTGCTTACATGAGAAAAATTTATTTTCTTTCTGAAGACAACGCACATCTTGCGATGGGCCTCGCATTTTTTGAGGTCACGTGATGAAGATGGCACCTGAACTTGCATCCTACTTTCCAAATATTCCAGCCACTGCAACGTGAGGACTTAAGCCACTACAAATATGACGTGAATAAGATTTGAAACACGCAGGGTTTCATGTAAGAGGAAATTTTTTTTGTAAGTAAAAAGTAAATTTCGGCACAGTCGCTTTCATGAAAACATGTGATAAAAAACTGTGCTTGTTTATTTTTATATCAAAACAGTACTTACTTGAAGAGCATACCTCGTATAATTTATATAAGTTTGCGTAAGTGTGTGATACCCCGCGGCCCGAGGGTATCATCTCTTCATCTACACGACCTAGATTTGTACGAATATAAATGATTGATCACTCAAATTCTCCATAATAAATCTAATTTATTATTGTCAGAATATATATTGATCAATGCAACACAAGTCTTACTAGAGGGGTATGATCAGGATTGATACTACGTAATTATCAATTCTAAGTAAATAGCGCCTGAAATCCTACTCACTATCTTAATGAGAAATTAACCTCAGAATCTTTATCTACTGTAGATACCTTAATAAGCAAAAGTCTGATCTATACTTAATCTCTTACCAATATCTCCTTGCGATCAGCACCACGGCTTTCTGTCTCTTCTTGTATTCTATTCTTCTACTATTATTCTTCCATTCTATTACTGTCCGACTTCTATTCTACTATCCGGCTTCTATCCCACTATCCGGCTTCTATTCTACTATCCGGCTTCTATCCAACTTCTATCTTACTATCGCGCGAATGCTACAGCTCCCTTATATATCTATTCACTAATCTGCATATCGCGGTTTCTTCTTGAGAGGATTGGACTAAATTAATGCCATTTTGACCCCAAAGACTCCCCAAGAGGATTAGTGAGAAGGAGTCGCGATAAAGCCGTCACAAGTGCATACGTAGAATCTATATGCACGCGCGAGCGCGTGTGTGTGTGTATGTGTGAATATATATATAGATACAGGAAAATTAGCTATTTAGAAAGTAAGATAATACTGACAGTCGCAATATTCCTTAGAACATTCCTTTCAATTTTATAAATCTAGTAAATTATACTTTCTGCCAATCTAATAAATATCTTGTTTCGCATTTTAAGTTTACGGTTGCATTAATCGATACTTCCTGTGAAAGTTTAAATATATTAGTTCACGAGCTTACATCATCGCGAAAAAAACAACAACAATGAAGGATTACAGAGGTACGAAAGGCCAAACAAGCAAACTTCCTGTGAAAGTTACCATTACATTGACGTTAGGAACAAACAACTTTCTTACGACATTCTCTGTTTGTCAGACTAAAAAGTTGAACTATAGAATTATTTGAAGCGTTTCAACTCGCTTCATTTCTTCATTTAATCGGTATTGTACTCAGAAACAAAAGAACTTTCTAACCTCGTGTTACGAATACCTTACGTGCAAGATAACTGATTATTTATATTACGAAATAAAATATAGTTAGCTTTTGTCTAACTTGTAGCACAAATTATTTATTTATTTTAACTGAATATTTTAATAGATACATTTTGCCATTAATAAAGAACAGAATAATCTAAATGGCATTTCAAATTGTGCTATTGATTCTGACGAAAAAAAACAAGAGTTGGTTTCAGTTTTCTTTAAAAAGTCATAAGGAGAAATAATGGCTGTTCATTTTCATGGGTATATTAACTCGATATGGAGACATTTGAGTTGAAGTTCATAACTTTGAATTACATTTAAGGAAATATATATAAAGCATGTAATATAAAAAAAAATTTAAGTCAATTCCTATTTAGATCAACAAAGAAAACTTTTATTTTAGCTACTTTTTATTAAATAGTTACAATGAATTTAAATATGTATATACATATGATAAATCACAACATTAAGTGGTAATTAATTTTTATTAATTATCATTAAAGTATCGTATTGTCATCCAAAACATTCAACTGAATGCTTTAAAAAGCGAGAAAAAAACCTTATCAAGTTTTGACACAAGTCGCCAAAAATCACGCCAACGTGAGTGTATTTGTAATTCTTTTAATAATTAGTTTTAATCAATTAATTTTTATTAATTATAATTAAATTACTGTATTGTCATCCCAAATAATCATGTATATAAAATTTCAGCTCATTCGAGCGCTTTAAAATGTATTCTATTAACGATTGAAAATTCAACCAAGATAAAAAAACAAAGAAATATGTAGAGAGTGTGAGCTAATAGTAGGAATTGAATAAAAAATTAAAGATTGAAATTATGCTTCGACGTATATTTCTATTTTAACTCTTGCTTTGGGCGAAAGTGAATGTTAATTAACGTCATACTATAAAGTTTCATGAAGGCTATTGGCAACAGACCTCGTAATTTTGAAACTCAGCCAAGTTACGAAGACGACACATGAGCTGGCATTCCCCTCTTTAGTCTGCAACACCATACTAACGGGAGGACTTTGAGGAACGACAGATCTAATGTGCACTAGTCCCTTTACATAATGGAACTAGTTTTCGAACTCATGACACACCGGCCAGGAATTCGGGACCATAGTCACTATGCTGCTGCGGCTAACTTTTTCTTTTGGCGGACTCACTTGTGTATGTATTTATATTATTACTTTCCTCTTCCTGTCAAAAAGTGGTTCAGATTATCAAAGCGAAGCCATTTGCTTTTAAATTTTTTTTTTCTTCTTGACTTGACAAAGCGTGAGACACTTCTGAATTTTTACTTCGGCCATATGTACAACATTGATTATTATTCTATTCCCATTCTATACCGAGTAATGACAATTTATTTAGAAGAGAAAATGTAGAATAATATATAATGATTATACTAGATAGTTGCCTCTTTTTTTCAATTCCTACACTATTAGCTCACACTCTCTCTATATTTATTTATTTATCTTGGTGGAATTTTCAATCGTTAATAAAATACATTCTAAAGCACTGAATTGAGCTGAAATTTTATATACAGGATCATTTTGGATGACAATACAATAATTTAATTATAATTAATAAAAATTAATTTATTAAAACTAATTATTTAAAGAATTACAAATACAGCCACGTTGGCGACTTAGCGACCCTTTTGGCGACGTGTCAAAACTTGTGAAAAGGTTTTTTTCTCACGTGTTAAAGCATTCAGTTGGACTGAAAT
>BMAV01025572.1:47868-66431 GCA_019973955.1 Trichonephila inaurata madagascariensis
AGAAGATATGTAAAATGTAAATTCGATATCATTAAGATTTTTACAGTAATCTGCTATTATAAGGAAAAATAAAAAAAACAAGGAACCTAAATGTGATTAAATGAACAAAATTATACCAATGAAATGGCATAACTCGCATGCAAAGGCATTCCACAACATTTTAAGTGTGAAGGCACTTGCACACACGCATCAGTTCGTTTTAAAATCTGGTAATTATGATAAAAAAAAAAAGATCTTTGATTATTAATGTCAAAGATAATTCTTAAAAGTGAGCTCTAAAAATTTAAAAACATTTAAAGTTAATTGTTATTAAATATTAAGGTTCTTTATGAGTAGAGATCATCCTGCAAAATTTGTTGAAAAAAACTTGAATAGGAACAGAATTTTAAATCAGAAAGAAAAGAAGATCTATGTCATATTTATCTTTCCTAATATTATAAACGGGAAAGTTTGTTTGGATGTTTGTTCCTCTTTCACGCAAAAACAACAGAATGGATTTTAATGAAACCTTACATTAATATAGCTTACATATCAGAATAACACATAGGCTATAATTTATAAAGATATTGTGTGAAGTTTCAAAATATAACGATAATTGTTAAGAAAGTAGGAAAAAAATCTGCCATCTGCAAAAAAGCCCTCGACAGCATAAATCCATCTTTTTTTGTGTGAGGCAAAACTTTCCCGGTTTGTTTTGTCTACGCCATGCCTCAGTGCGCGCTCGCTTTTAATTTATTCCTTTGATCAGTGTAATCACTATTTTCTTTTATTTCATAATAAAACTATATTTCGAAGGGAGAGGTGGTGGCAAGATTTTAATATAAAATAAATACAACAGAAATTAATATTAGCGTATTACACTTCCAGATATAAATTATTTACACTATTTTAAGCGTTCATTACACAAAATTTGTAACAATGTGTTAATTTTGCTGAGCAGAGATCAGCTTAGGAAGGTGTTTTCAAAAATCAACCCACAAGAGAGTTACGGGAAGTTAAGCATAAAAAAAAATCCTTTTTATCATCTATGAGATCTACAGACCCAAAATTTAACAGACATGTTTTTTGTTTGTTTGTTTGTTTTTGTTTTGTTCAGCTGAGGTATGCAAAAAGTTTTTTTTTGTTTGTTTAATTTGCAGTTCACGTAAAATTAACTGATTAAAAACTTCTTTTATCCTTTAATCTGTATTGTTTAATTTTTCAATTCACCCGTGCGAAGAACGGGTATACCAGCTAGTTATAAATATTAAATGTAATCACCGAATCAACACACGCAAAATATTGAAAGTGATTCGACATCAGTTAAAAAAATAAAATTATAAAAATAGAAAATAAGTCTCGTGCACGTGTATTCACGCAGAGTTAATGTAATCATTACTGAAATGGTACAAAAAAATTTAACAGCTGAAGTTAAGTTCGAAAAGAAATTATTTCTGTTAAAAAATTCAAGTTCAAGAAATGGACTTTCTGTTTGTATTCACTTACATACGATTTCGGTACGTAGGTAAAATTTATGTAAAGTAAGGTAAAAAATTATAGTTAATTGTACCAGTTTATCCTCAAACAAGCCACAAGTGTACAGAATTGGATACAAACCGAATAATCAGATTTTAAAGAATCCGCAAGGACAATCGAAAGAGTTAGAATTAACCCTCTGGGCGGAACATCCATTTTTTTTGCCGCACTGAGGAGCATCCGTCTGACAGACGGGTACGTAAATTTTTTTGAATTTTATCACCTTATAAAGACTGTTTTAAATGCCCTTATAGCTCATGAAATTGAGTATGGCTCAAATAAGAGGTGTGGGGTTAAATCAAGCACGACTATATATTTTTATCAAGAGAATTGTGACTAGTATTTTTATAAAAACTGATTAAAAATTATTAATATTCATGTAAAAATAATTTAAAAAAAGTAATATAAAATTTTTTTTAAGTCAATTCCTACTTAGATCAAAGAAAAACTTTATTTTAGCTACTTTTTATTAAATAGTTACAATTAATATAGATATGCATATACATAGGACAGAATCACAACATTAAGTGGTAATTAATTTTTATTAATTATCATTAAAGTATCGTATTGTCATCCAAAACATTCGTGTATATAAAATTTCAGTTCAACTGAATGCTTTAAAACTTGAGAAAAAAACCCTTTTCGACACAAGTCGCCAACGTGGCTGTATTTGTAATTCTTTAAATAATTAGTTTTAATCAATTAATTTTTATTAAGTATAATTAAATTATTGTATTGTTATCCAAAATGAGATCATGTATATAAAATTTCAGCTCAATTCAGCACTTTAAAATGTATTTTATTAACGATTGAAAATTCCACCAAGATAAATAAATAAATAAATGTATAGAGAGTGTGAGTTAATAGTAGGAATTGAATAATAATATCAAACACGAAAAAACTGTGGGAATATCCGTTCTGATAGACGGTGATAGATAAGAAAAATCGCACATTTCGTGAGCTGAAAAAAATCGCCATGTACCACCACGTGATCCTCTCACTGGGTGAAGTCCAACTGAAGATGTCAAGGCAGCCTACCCTCAAAATCATACCCCAGCGTTATCTACAGGCATCAAAGCAAATCATCCCCGTCTCAGAGACGGATGCTCCAGTCACAGGGTTAAGCATGTAAATTTAGAAAAATCTACTACCTTCAGAATAAAAGATAAAATGTTAATATTTATTCATAAAAGAAGAATTTGTATTAGAGAATTTAAAATAACAGTGGTATAAGAGGAAGTATTGAAAATTATTTACTAATAAAATGCATACAAACAATAAGCAATGAGAAAAAACATTCATGTCACAATTTTTCTCATTGTTTTTGCATTATTCTGAAAGAAAAACGAAAATACATGTACTATTTGAAGCTTGTAATAATTTTTAAATAACTTATCGAAGATAGTGAACTTCTAGTTTTCCACTTCATGTGTCAAAGCCTTAATAAATATATCTCTAATTGTTAACACCAGAATGCAACTACCATTTCAGTCAGATTTTTGTGGCGCACATACTCTGTTTCTCGAATTAAATCGAGATTGTAAAGAATAACATGCATGTAAAACATAAAGAAAACTGATCCGTGTGATTATATAAAACTTAATCAAATTTAATCAATGCCTAAAAAAATCATAAATGTTTGTCAATTTGAATAAAATTCAAAATTTATTTAAGAAATATTTAAACAAAAACATCTTTTACCCTTTTTGAGAATAGTCTATAAATATTTATTTTCTCCTTACATATTAAAGAAAAAGTCGGTAAGAATCTTAATAAATAGTCGAAAACTGCGAGCAATGTTTTATATGTGAACCATAAAAAGGTAATAAAAGTCCTGTTGTGTATAAAAATTTGATTTGAATTGTTCTAGTTATTTGCCAAAGTATCAAAGGACGAGGACTATTATTAGTCTAATTTGAAAAGTTGTAAAATGAATTTAAATAAATAAATATCGTCACCTTTGCTAATTTTGAATCACTATTTATAGTATATGCATAAGATTTAAGGGGGTCACTTCACGCAGCATTTCCCCTAGATCCATAATATTAAAAATCACTAAGTCTTAGGACATTTTTAAAAAGTTGACTGGTTGTACAATCATTAATTTTTGATGTATAGTTTATTGCATTATTATAAGTATTTTAATGAGCGCATTTTTTAATTTTTTCTTAAAAAAATTCATATGTGGACAGAGGAATTTTTCAAGAGAAAGGTTGAAAGTCCACTATTCTCGTATCATGCCCCAATACGCCAACAAATAGTATGTTCTTTTGATTTTGTTGATTGTCGATTGAAAATAAATTACTGAATAAATAATTAGCAATAATTAATAAAAAATTATTAATAACAAGAACCTAATTAAATTTTGCGTACTATGTTTATGTTTATAATCAATCGAAAAAAATGAAGGGCGATGAGGAGGGGAGACTCAGAACCCGAAGATCCCAACCCCACCCCTTGGATGAGCCATTGGTAAAGTAATATGGTAAAAGCTTCCAAACAGTGATTAACGTGGAATAATGGTATACTTTAACGTGGAATTTTTTTGAATAACTTTTTTGGCAACACACACATAAAATCTGATAATAAATATTTATATAATATTATAATACATGTACAAAGTTCCAAAGTTACGAGTAAAATTTTCAAAAATGTTCCTTTTTATTTTGCTCCTTTACACTTTTCAGAATTTGCGATTTAAAGTAAACACTTTTACCTTTAAATAATTCATGCCATCATCCTAGTTTGGAAAGTTAAAATACTTCTAATTTAGTTAAAAACTTAAACTTCATTAGAAGTAGAAAGAGTTACAGTTTACTTTCCAATCAAAATTGAAAAATAAACCTTTTTTTAAAACTGATTTTTGTAAAGTAACGAGATGCCCCCCTTGAAAAAATCCAATGACTCATCTCAGACGCCGTGGGTTTATTTCTGGAATTTTCTGGAACGCATTATGGTAATATTGGAAGTTGCATTCACACACACACATATGCTATTTGAATTCCTCTTAAGATGCTAACGATTCATCCTCGTCCAGAGTTTTCTCGAAAAATTGTCGGCTCGAAGGGTGTGAGCCTATTTTCCTATAATGAAAAATGGACTCTTGGATTACTTTTCGACAGCAAAACTAAATCAAACCTACAAGAGATTTCTGTTTGAACACATCCGATGATTACAGACTGTTGAAGCGGAAATGATTTCAGCATCCATCATATTTAGTGTCATGCTTCAAAATTTTTCAAATCATTTCCGCATGCTCAAAATGCACATCTGTTTTCTCTACAAAACTTCTGTCTCTAATTCCTTGAAAAAATATTGGATGAATCCCAGCTTTGATTTGCCGTTTTCGCAGAATTTTGATCTTTGTCAGAGCCGTATTCTGTCAAAACGGGCATAAATTATTATATAAATACCTTTGATCATCCTAAATTTGAAATTGATTGATGTTTCATGACAGGTACGTATGAAATATTTATGAAAATCTTAAACTGAAGCAAAGGGCAATGAATTTAAATTTGAACCAACTAGATTTCTCGACAGCTGTTAATTTAAGCAAAACGAATTTTTTTCTTCGTGTTTCTTTTTGGTTTTCTATATGAGAACAACATTAACATTTATTTTAAATAATTTGTAATCTGTTTTAGAGTCAGATACGCGAAACTATATACCGCGATAATTATGCCGTTAAATATTTTTCCCATACCCTGAATCGCAGAGGTTACAGCAAGCCTTTGCCGATTTAAGCTCATTTCGGGCCCTGGGCGCCGATCTACAGGCCCCCTTCGCAATGGAGGATTGAACTTTATAACCAGGAAATCTGGTTAAGTTCAGGTTATCCGGGCTCTTCCGGGCCCCGGGTCCCTGGGCATCGGCCCCAAGCGCCCGATGGATAAACCGGCACTGCAGCAAGCAAACTTTTTTAAAAATAAGCGGCTATTGATCCCCAAAATCTTAATATCCATCAAGATCTTTCCTTATGTTTAAAGTATGTTTAAGATATACTATAATTTTAATAAGACAATATTTAAATTTTTAATATTAAATGTACTAATAAATATCACATTGCTACCACTTAATAGACTAAAATAGTATATACAACTAGAAGACATTTCAAGTTAGATTCATGCAACTATGCTATATATGGCGTAGATTTTATTATTTTTTTTCTATTAGTGTCGCATTTAGAATCTGCACGATAGCTATTCGCATCGGATTTCACTATCCTGTGCTGGCACCTAACACTTGAAATATCCACTCCAAGTCTACTTAAGGTATCCGACTACGTTCGGAACCATGATTTTTAAAAAGCGCATAAATGTATAATTTTCATGATATTTAGTGTCACTTAGATTAGAATACATGCATAAAATTATTTTAAGGACATTATGACAAAAAAAAATTATTTAAATACAATATTTTGGCAAAAAATTAACTTTGGATAACCTTTTTTCCAAATGTTCTCCTTTTGTAAAAAAAATGCTTCTATTGTATTAATATTTTGCCTGTATATAGCTGAGACCTCTGTATAGAGGCTCAACTATGATTTTTGAAAAATTCACATTATTTTCAGTTACAACCATTTGAAATAATGATCGGCGTATTTTCTTAAAATTTCTCCCTTCTGTTTTCGTAAAACATGGATAAACCGACTTCCAAGTTATGCATTTCAAAAATTCTAGTTGAGCCTCTGTACAGAGGTCTGAGCTGAATACAGGCAAAATATTAATACAACAGAAGCATTTTTACAAAAGGAGAACATTTGGAAAAAGGTTATTCTAAATTAATTTTTTGCCAAAATATTGTATTTAAATATATATTTTTTTGTCATAAGGTCCTTAAAACAATTTTATACATGTATTTTAATCTAAGTGACACTAAATATCATAAATATTATCCATTTACACGCTTTTGTAAAATCATGGTTCCGAACGTAGTCGAATACCTTAAGAATTTTGAGCATCAGCATATTTAAGGTACATCAGCCCTTGTACACGGCGAATGTCACCAGAGACGAAGGATTAACTTCTGTCAATAAGGCACAAACTCACCAGAGGGACGTACTAAAACTTCTTGAGGCCCTGGGCCCCTACACAAATGTAGGCCCCACCTATGATTCTTAAAAGTAGACAAATTGTCCAATATTCGTACAGGCAATAACACCCGAAACAACCAAATGTACATGATTTACAATCGCACAAATCGGTTCGACCGGCTGCCGCCTTTTGGTAATGAGGGTGTTGATATATCGTTCGAAAATCCCAGTTTTTCGGAGAATACAATCAGAAATAACATTTGACCGTTGAAATTATTTGAATCATGATCTTATTAAAGCTGAGTTGAGAGCGAGATGGGACCCCATTAGGACCGAGGCCCCTGGCCCTTGCCTTAAGACGTCCCTGGAACTCATGATTTGAAAACGTTGATCATGAATTCGCGACCATGACCACTCTGATACCACGAACCTTATCTGGCGTAGTCGAGGATCCTATTTTCACTGCTTTTACAACCATCATGGGGGAAAATCTTGTTATCTTTCCACAACCATTTAAAAACATATAAAGACTACTGTCTTGAGATTGTTAAGCAGATGAACTATACGAAACTAAGATCAGACTTCACGCAAATTTATGAAAAAGTACACATTAACAACTTGAATTTAAAATGTGTGTTTTTTTCATCTTAATTTTAACATCTCTTTAAGTTAAGAATTCAAATTGTTGCTCTATTGTAAAAGAGAAAGATTAAATGTAGATATTTAATTTAATTTTTTTCTTATATAACGTAGATTAAAAAATTGTAAGATTCAAAAGTTTTAGATAATAATTTAACTTTTAATAACTCTTACAACTCCATTTTCATTTCCCAAATCACTACAGAAGAATAAATCATATTTATGTAAAAAAAAATGAGATAAGAATATTATTATATTTTGTCACATGCAGTTCAAATTTAGAACATTTTTTTCTATAATTATATTTAAAAACTCAATAATTAACCGTAGAATTAGAAGCCTTTTTTGAATATTTTATAATGTGTGAAAACATATTTTTTTAAGAAATAAATTTTTACAATCTCAAGTAAAAGTTTTCTTTTGTTTACGATATAAATCGCAGTTTTATTGCTAGAGTTTCGTAGAAGATTCACTAAAGGTTCTGTGAATCAAATAATTTTTCAAGAATAGTTTGTAAACAAGACAGCGTCAGAATATATATCGAATTTCTCAATTTATCCAGAAAATTTTTTAATAAGTTTTAAACAAGCTTCATACTCCCCTGTATGGAAATTGATTTTCTAATTATATTTTAATTTAAAATGGAATAAAAAAAAAGTCTAACAATGTAAATTTGAACATTTAGTAAAAAAATATTGTATTGCATACATATTCAATATCAAAATCAAAGAACAAAAATTAAGAAAAAAATTTAAATTTCCCTATTTTTTCGCAGAAAAAAATTTTTAAGTTTTTTTTACATGAAAGAAATTCCAAAATAGAAAATTGATTTCAGATTTACTTTTAGATCAGATACATTTTCTTTAGAAATACATATTTTTGAAAATGTTTAATGAAATTGAACGTAAACGTATATAGAATGAAAAACGTTTAACGAGAAAACACTTAAGGTGAAATATCGGTTAACACGAAATAATACAACGATCCCAACAAACAACTATGTATTTTCATGCATTTTTGTTTCATCTTAACAGGAAAAGATTTCTCTTTTGCGAATGAACAAAATACGGAAAACACACCAGCAGCGCAGGCAAGATTTAAGAGGTGTGTGAAATGAAAGAAAGGCGGTTTTACAAATTTCGTATAAAGGAGGCTAACTTGGCTTTGAAATACCTTCAGATAACCTGTGGTACCAGCCAATTTTGTTTATCTAAGCTGCTTTCTCTCTCCATCCCTACAAACGCCACACAAAAACATCTCATCTCTCAACAGTTGGCATTGACGAGTACACCGCAGTGCGAGTAAAAATCAGTGAGTTTGGTATTTTCTATTTTAGAAGTTTTTTTTTTTTTTTTTTTTTTGTTGAGAAAACAATGGCAAAGAACTCAGGGGTAAACTATTTCGCTTGCAATAAAGATGGAGTTTCGTAAGGCTGTTGATCAATAACAGAAGGCGAAAACGGAAATCTGTGACGATTTTGGTATTGCTAACTCGACTTTTTCAACAATAAATAAAACAAGTAATATAAAAAAAAAATTTTAAGTCAATTCCTACTTGGATCAACAAAGGAAATTTTTATTTTAGCTACTTTTTATTAAATAGTTATAATTAATATAAATATGTATATACATAGGACAGAATCACACCATTAAGTGGTAATTAATTTTTATTAATTATCATTAAAGTATCGTATTGTCATCCAAAACAATCTTGTAGGTAAAATTTCAGTTCAACTGAATGCTTTAAAACGTGAGAAAAAACCTTTTCAAGTTTCGACACAAGTCGCCAAAAATGATGCCAACGTGGCTGTATTTGTAATTCTTTAAATAATTAGTTTTAATCAATTAATTTTTATTAATTATAATTAAATTGTTTTGTCATCCAAAATAATCATGTATATAAAATTTCAGCTCAATTGAGCGCTTTAAAATGTATTTTATTAAGGATTGAAAATTCCTCCAAGATAAATAAATAAATATATAGAAAGTGGGAGCTAATAGTAGGAATTGAATAAATAAAGATATAGAGTGTGTGAGGATGTAGAAATAGTAGGAAATGAAAAAGAGAGCAAATTACGTGAATTTTTGAACGGTTTTTATTAAATATACATGCAAAAACATATCTTTGTAAATAAAAAGTACTCTAATAAACGTAATTTTGTTGAATGTGTGTGTGTGGGTTTTTTTTTTTTTTTTTTGCAATATCCTTTAAAACGAAGCTTCTTAACACGAAAAAAAAAATATTTCAGCCCACCCAGTTTCGTGTTAAGTGATTTTCACTGTAGTAAGATTTCTAATTTGTCCTTTAGAAGAAAATTTTAATTTTGAAACATAAGATAATCTTATTCAAATTTTAATTAATTTTTGTAATAACGAAGAACAAGTCTGCTTAGTCTCTAAATAAATAACAAAATGCGTGTTAATGACATCATAAGGCGATAAAATTTTGTATAAGTTAAATTTATAAACTACCCATATAATAATAATTATTTTAAGAACTAAAAAAATAAAAGTTAGTTTAAGGAAAACCCTTTTTCTTTGAACTCTCCCTTGTGTTTTTAAGCACAAAAATCAATGTTGTGTACTTTTTATAGCTCAATAGCAGTTTCATAAAAAAATATTGTCTTATCGAAAATAAAATTATGATGCAATCTCTTACAAATATATTCAGTGTTTTTAATTTTTTTTTTTAAAGATTTCAATCTAAGAAATGAATAATTTAATGAGCATTACTACACATGTACACTTCTGGCCATTAAAAATGGCAGCACCAAGATGGAAAGCAAAAAACTTTACAATATTTACTTATTGTACGCATACTGTGTTGTGGAAAGGAAAGCTAATTAAATTTGTGATCAATTTGGGGGGTATGGAGTATATAGAGTGCGAAATCAGACAATTGTCGCATCTGGCTGTTAAAATGGCTCGAACCCAGTTGAACTGGGCTTTCATGACTTATATGAGCAAGTCTTTCCATGCTGTTTCAAATTTATGCCACGCTTCATCAATCGATGGACGACCAGATGTTTTCAAGTGGAGAGAGATCTGAAAAACGTGGTGGCCAGGAAAGCAGTTGAACACAGTAGGTCAGGACACGACGATAAATATCCTATATTATCTTGTTGAAAGAGGACGTCTGACAAGCAGGCACAGCCACCGGCCCTAAATTCTGGGAAATGTTACGTTGGCTGCTTAGATTTGATCAGCTGCTTTTCCCGTTATATTTCCCTACACATTCCTTCTTCGTATGGAAAGATAATGTATGAACGCTTTATATTATACGAATTTATTGTTCTAAATGAGAGGTGGTCACAATGTAATCACTCTTAGTTATATATGCTATATAAGATATTGCATAGAAAATATCGGTACTTACATATTATCGCAACAATCGCCAACGTTCAAGATAACTCGTCAAGTTGTTAACCCTAATTTCGCATGTGTCGTTGCGTTCAATTGGCGATCATGTGCTTCGTTTCATATAATGTCGCCAAAGGTTGCGATAGTACGTAAGTACCAAAATATCTACTAAAATTTGAAACCTCTTTTTCAAAGTTTTATCTATGGTTTTGTTTATAAATATTAAGTTGGAGATCTCTGCAAGAAGAGGAATCTAGCCAAGAAAATTTTCAGTGATTTTCGTCTTGCTGAAAAATTGATTTATGGAATAAAAAAAGGTAAAATAAATTTTACCTTTTTATTCCATAGATTTTTTTGTAACCACCCTATAACCCCTGAAAGTCTTGAGGCAGTCTTAGCAAACACAGCAGTCTTAATTTCTGAATTGCTTCACAATTTGTATAAGGAATCAGGTGGTGTTCTATAATTGACCAGAAGTGAAGAAAGCATATAACAAAATCTCTATAGATCATATTTTAAAAACTCATATTTTAAACTCATTTGAATATCATTGATAATCATTGAATTGTAATTCGGGACCATAGTGACGGAAAGTATCAAAGACAAAGCATTGATTTACAAAACAGTTTCAATATTTTTTTGCAATTTGAAAAATAGAAAAGGGCATACTTTTTTTTGTATAATTGAAATTATGAATATTTATTAGTTCAGAATTAGTTCTAACTATTATTTAATTTTAATGCACCCGTAGTGATTCTTATCTAAAAGCATACAAATGAAAAAATTTATAAAAAAAAATCGAACAAAAAAACAAAAATCTGTCAAACAAAAAGTTTTTTTCCCATTTTTTTTTTCCAATTTTTTCTCATGAAAATAAAAAGTACCTAAAAATAATATTTATGTGTGAACGAAATTTTTCGTATATAAAATCTTAAAAAATGTTCAAAACATAAAAGGTTTGTATTTAAATGTACATAACAGTCATGCGAAGTACATATTTAAATTCGTAGAACATGCCAGGAGGATTATAATATTTAACTGTTTGAAAAAAGACTAGAATATTAAATACAAATATTTTGTTTTATAATTGGTATTACTTTTAATGAACATTTCATTACTTTTAAAGAAAATAAAATAAAGTATAAATAATTTTTTTTTTCCTTAATTTTTTAAAAATTCATTTACTATCTGTAAGATAAGGTTGAAAAGTTAAACATTGTTTCAAAACAGGTTCTTTTCACGTCTTTGAAAAGAAATTAATTGTTATATCGTGAAAAAAAGAAAGTAAATTTTTTTAAAAAAGAAGGTTCTCTATGTTTTAACATGATTATTTTGCTGTTTTTTTAAAGAAAATATTTAATTTATACAATAATGAAAAAAATATCTATTTGTTCATTTGAAAATATGCTAAAAGAAAATAAAAGAGACAAAACCTCCGTCGAGGAAATAAAACATTATAATGGAAATTTGCCGAGTAATATAAAGAATAAAAAGATTACATAAAACATAATTATATTCCTTTCAAATCTTTTTGGCGCGAAAAAATGAAAAGAGAACAGTCCAAAGGAAATTACATTATTATTCTTTTTGTATTAAAAATTATATACTTACAACCAAGGAACCTTTTTAAAACTTTTCATAAAGTATCGTTATTAAATACATATTTTAAACACAATTCTACGAGAGTTTTATAAAACAAATTTGTTAACGCAGCTATTTTATTTAGTTTAAGTACATAAAAACAGAAAACTAAACTATCAAATTCTCGAAAGTTATTTTATGGGGGAAAAATTATTTTCTTATTTTATTCGGACTTTAGCTGCTGTATGAAAAAGTTTTAATAAAGTAGTCCGTTTTTTTTTTTTTTCTTTTTACGTAATTCTCGGTTTAAGTACCGGTTCAGTAAACTGCAACTAAGGAATAACGAATAAACAATAAAAGATTACAAAAGAATATTTTATTTACTTTTTTAAATCTTGCCATTAAATTAAAGTTCGGTTATATGTATACGAACCAGCTTTTCGTTTCACATATTTACTTTTTTTTATTTTAAATTTTCATAAAATGTTGGTACGTAATTTTGGCTTAAGAGTAAAAAAACCATGGGTTAAAACATTTATTTAATCAAAAATGGTCACTCGTATAAGCAGAGAACAGAGCAGCTGCGAAGGAGTTGGAAACGGTGTGGCAGCCCCCCCCCCCCCCCCGCATAGATAAATTTTTGCAAAATCGAAACGGTTTAATTTTTTTAAAAAAAATTTCGATTTAAATATGTGTAAATTTTAATATATTTTTGTGCTATTAGTGAACATTTCTTGTCAACCAATCTAAAGAAAATTTGCATGTTTTGAATCATTCTCTACACTTAGCAGACAGATATCTCAGAATTTTCGTACATACAGGATGTACATTTCGTACATCAAAATAATGGAAACACCTCTAAATAAAAGTGACATTTTTGAATGCACTTCGTAAGCATTAAAATATAATAATAGCTACCAGTTTTTTTAATAAAAAGAAATGTATATATTTTGCTAGTATGTTGTAACTTTATTAAAGTTCTGTAAGATTTTGAATTTTTTTTTAAAAGCGTAAAATGTCGGACCTCTCAGATTTTCAGAGGCCAAATTTTAGGAGCCCTTCTATCCGGAACAAGAGTGACCAAAACATTTCAACTTTTAGGCGTTTCTAGAGGTGTAGTGTCTAAAATCATGACAGCATACACATAACGCAACAAGACAAATTCGGCAAAGCAAAGTAGAGGACAGAAAAATAAGCTCTGTGAAAGGGACCGACGAATATTGAAGTATATTGTAATGTCTAAAAAATAAACACCTGTAGCAAAAGGGACTGCAAAGCTCAATCAGCATCTGGATTCTCCAGTGTCAATGATTACAGTTAGAAGGTACTTTAATACACAGAACATTTACGGTAGAGTGACAAATACTAAACGTTGTCTACAGTAATGTCACACTCGCACAACCTGATCGATTGATAAGTGGAAGAAAGTAATATGGTCTGTGGAATCACCTTTCACACTTTTCCATACAACAGGACGGGAGCACGTTTGGAGGACACATGCACAAGCGTATGATGGTGCTTGTCTCCTTCCAATTGTCAAGTCTGGAGGTGGATCTGTCGTGATATAAGCAGCCTTATCATGGTTTTCTGCTGACCAGTTTTAACCACGAAAGGAAGGAGTGGGGAGTTTTATAGGGTAATTTTGGCTGACCATGGTGGTCAGCAGACCAGGTCCACCTTATGACGCAAACTTTGTTTCTTGCAGGAGATGAAGTTTTCCAGGATGATATGCACCCATCCATGCATCAGGACTTACCAATCATGGTTTGATGAATGCGAGGATGAAGATAATCCGTACCTTGGCCCGCACAGTCACCCACCTCTTTATAATTGAATCGTTATGATCTTTTTTGTGCGTTCAATATGGAATAGATATCCTCCATCGGCAACTCTCCCACAATTTTCACAATATCTTCATGAAGAATGATGCAATATTCCTCTAAACACCATTCAGTAATTGAATGAATCATTCCTAGGCGAATCCAAGCTATATTACATGTCAAATGCGGTCTTACCCCATACTAATAAAGGATTTTTTATAAATCTAAAGTGTTTCCATTTTTTTTATAATCACCTAAATACATATATTGCTGCTACAAGTACATGATAAAAAAAATTTTTTTTGAAGTATCTCGAATTAGTATTCGATTCAAATTGTCTTTTGTAACAAACATACACCAAAGAAAATCGCTGAAAAAAAGACAGAGAGATAGAAATGATTCCTGAATTTAGAATAAGGAACTAAAAAAATGAAACAATTTTGCTATGAAGACGATTAGGTGAAAAGTATTTTCGAATTTAATATTTTCTAATCATAATCGATAGTGCGGTAATTTCTTTTAGGCAAAGATTTAAAACTTATCATAAGCATGGAGCATCCTTTTTACTCAAACAATTCGGATACTATTCGAAAGCTACCTGAAGTCTGTATTTTCACAAATGTTGCTAAGACTTCAATGCGATCTTGCAAGATGGGATTGATTACATTGATTTGTTTAGTGAAATCAAAAATTTTTATCAAATTTAATCTCTTCTAATATCATAATATTACAAGTATTATAATATTTTTTTTAATTAAAATGATTTATTTGAACTATATACCGTAAAAAATCCGGCGTATAACGCGCACTTCTAACACAAAAAATGACATCGAAATTTACGGATGTGCGTTATACGCCGAGTATAACAAACTGATAGTTTAAAAAAAAATGAGCATAAGAAAATTAGAGTTCTATATAGATAGGAATACTGTGTATTTGAAAGGAACGACATACTTAATGAAATTGAAGAATTATGATTCTAAAAGTATATATTATTTTTTCAAAATCCTCGGATAATACCTCAAATAAATAGCTTAAAAACACGCACATTTCTAGTTCTTTCATAAAAATGGGAGTGCGCATTTTTCGGTGAATATACCTAAAAATTCTAAAAAATGCAGCTTAAAAGTATGGGTACGTGTGCGTTATACGTCGGATTTTACGGTATTTGCAAATTTGGTTAATCTGAAAATTAAATGTATCATTCCCATTACCTTCATATTTGCAGATAAACATTTTTTAGACTAATAATAATAAACGATTCAGTTTTTTTTTCTTTTTATCAATATAGATCTTGAATCAACCACAAAAATAAATTTACGATGATGTTATTAACAAATTTGACGTGAAACATATGAGAAACTCCCACAGATTTTGATCTTCTAAGCACATACATAATTCTATTTTATAAGTATATGTGCTAAATTTTTTATTTGATATATTAACGAATTCGAAATGAATACTTTTCCTTAAATTATTAAATCAAACCTTCTTCGAAATAACACTTTTGTTCCTTTTAATTACACCTTTTAGTAATTGATAAGATCATTACCTGCAATAAATATAAATTATTAAATCGCTTAGAAGTCTTTTAGAATTCGAACGAAACCCATATTTGATTTTAGATTCATTTTGAAAGGAACTTTCTTGGTTGTTATTTGCAACATACCTTCAGTTATGTGTCATTTGCCTCTCGTTACATAACTATTAAAGGCGTCTGCAAATATTTTGAGATTTTATTATCTTCAACGTATCCAGATAATGGTCTAAATATCATTTAACTAAGGGGATAAAAAGTTACTCAAATGTTACAACTTAAATTCCTAACAAATTAATGTAACTTAGTGAGAATCAAGCGTATAAAAAATGAGCGAATCGAGATGTACGCTGAATACTTATTACTTACTTAACTAAGATAAGTACCAGTTGCTGGATTTAAAGGTCTCTTAAAATAAATAGTTTCTACAGCAGGAGACGTCGAAAACCTTTAGAACTATTTCAAATAGCATTCAATGAAAGAAAAGATCAATTTCATTGGTCAGTCAATGATTTGGTGATTGTATGGTTGGATATAATGTTGGTGATAGTACTTTTATACATTCTATATGAATAAATTTACAATTATTGTGGCATGTTACAAAAATAAATATGATCACCTTTGCTTGAGAAATTTAGCTTAACCTCTAAATAATTTCCAGTGTTCGTGATTGAAGTATTATTTACTATAGTAGTAAAATCACAATGTATATATTAAAACAAATGTTCTTGATTTTGTCACTTTTTGAATATTCTATGAATTGATTACTTCTTTAATGTTCATCCAACGGAAAACGTGACAAGACAACTATCATTATCATTTTAATGATGGTTGACAGTACACTTAGTGCCAACTGATAATGATAACCGTATCGTTGTGGCATTATCCACTCTACTCTTGGTGAAATGAAAAAGAATTCTTTTGAATCATATAAAATGTATGGTAATAAATAACTTTTTTCTTTGCTACAGCAACAAAAGTAAAAGGAGACTAGAAAGAGCTAATTCGATATATATTCGTTCTCTCCATATATTTATGAAGGAAAATTTCCATTAGTAACTTAAAAGACTATTCTTTAAAATTTAAATTTTTTTCTGATTTTAAAGTAATGCATATTTTTCTTATGTTATGCAACGAAGTTTTTACGCTTACTAAAAATCTTTTCTTCACATATCTTCCTTTAAAAACTTTCTTATTTACAAATGTGCAATTCTTAATCAGATAAGATATGGTAAAATTAGAAACAAAAAGATGAAAAAAGAAAGAAAAGAAGAAAGAAAACACACACTTCGACTTTATTATTAAGAACACAGTGTTGAAAAGAGAGGGGTTTCTTAAGGCTAATATAATAATAATAACAATATAAAAAAAAATTGAAACACAGCACAGCCATCCATGTGTGATTTATGTTGTATTAAAATTATCCTTTTTCAATTCCTTCTATAAACTCACTCTCTATTTATTTATTTATTTATCTTGGTGGAATTTTCAATCGTTAATAAAATGCATTTTAAAGAGCTCAATTGAGCTAAAATTTTATATCCATGACTATTTTGGATGACAATACAGTAATTTAATTATAATTAATAAATATTAATGGATTAAAACTAATTATTTAAAGAATTACAAATACAGTCACATTGGCGACTTGTGTCAAAACTTGAAAATGTTTTTTTCTCACGTTTTAAACCATTCAGTTGAACGGAAATTTTATATACACGATTGTTTTGGATGACAATACGATACTTTAATGATAATTAATAAAAATTAATTACCATTTAATGTTGTGATTCTGTCATATGTATATACATATTTATATTAATTGTAACTTTTTATAAAAAGTAGCTAAAATAAAAATTTTCTTTGTTGATCTAAGTAGGAATTGACTAAGAAAATTTTTTTTATATTACTTGTGTTTACTGTTTATTTAATGTACCGTATAATCCGGCGTAAAATGCGTACTTTTAACACAAAGTGTAAGATAAAATTTGCGGGTATGCGCTATACGCCCTGTATAAGAATGAGAGCTTTAGGAGCATAGAAAAAAAATTTAGACTTCTACATAGATTGGAATATTGTTCATTTAAAAGAAATGGCATTCTTAACGAACTTGAAGGGTTGTAGTTCCAAAAGTATTCTATTGTTTTCGAAAGCATGGAATAGTAACTCGAATAAATTACTTCAAAATATAAAAACATTGCTCACGTACATTTCAGGTTTCTTCGTAAAAAAGGGGGTGTGCCTTACAGGGCGAATATACCTACAAATTAAAAATTGCAGCTCGAAATGATAAGTGCACGATATACGCCGGATTGTATGATATGTATTTTATTTAAAATATTAGCAAATATTGATAGCTGTAAATATTATATTCTGTCAAATGCTTATAATAATAATTTCAAATCCGTTTAACTAAATAAACACATGCCGGTATTCAGAAAAACATTTACATGCCAAAGAAAATAAATAACATTTTTAATTTCAGTGCTCTTGATTTAATGAAAATCGCTGTAATTTCTGAAAATTTGAGATTTTGTTTGGATACTGAAATTTTTTTGCACGATGTTGTAGTATCTTATCATCAAATGGAATTTTGAAAAAGATTTGATGATGATGATGATGAGTTTGGTGTTTTATGGCGCAAGAGCCAGTTTTAGCTATACTGCGCCAAACATTCATAGGTCTGTAGTCTGGACGGGAAAAGAAGAAAAGGAGAAATTGGGTGAAAAGATGGAGGGTCGAAAATAGAGAAGGAACACTGGGGTACCCCGGGGTCGTGCCACCCGTGTTTACCAAAGATAGTAAACCCCTTGGGAAAAGGAAAAGATCACTAGGGTACCTCGGGATTGTGACACCCGTACCCACCTAAAGAAGGTGAGCCCCCTGAGAGGGAAAAAGATTTGAATATTCATTCTAAATATGTAATGACTACGAAAGATGAACCTCCCCCAAATGAATTCAAATTAAATGTTTTTTTTTCTTCTCATTGATTATTCTAATTCTTAAGATACGGAAAAAGATTTGTTCACATAGATAAGCTCAGTGGCGCACACAAGGAGAGGAAGGGGGATCCTCGGGTC
>BMAV01025572.1:74890-109483 GCA_019973955.1 Trichonephila inaurata madagascariensis
CCCCCCCCCCCCCCCCCCCCCCCCCCCCCCCCCCCCCCCCCCCCCTTATATTCTCCGTTATGCCACTGATGAATACATTAAGTTATTAATACTTATATTAAAACATAGAATATATATATATATATATATATATATATATATATATTTGTCATTTCATTTTTCTCTATTCTGTTCGGCTTATGAGTTGAAAAAACCTCTGTGATTTATAAAGTTTGTTCTCAGAAATTTTTTTATCGGAAGCGTAAGCTTCATTTATAAATTAAAAAAACAACCTTTAACTGAGTTTTTCATAAGTACATATAGATGGCGCTACAAGAACAATTTGTGGAAGTTTAAGAATATAAAGGGGAAAACAACTTTACAAAAGGAGAGCAAAAAATTCAACATTCATATTTAAAACAATTTATAAAGCAAACATTATTTCTGTAATAATGTAGTTTTACTAACAAACTAACGACGAAATAATCGATTGCTCCTCTTTAAGTTGTTCATTTGGTGGTTAATTAAATTTTTGAAATAAATGGCTTCTCTAAAGGTCCCATTCCCACATGAGAGACAAATATCAGTCTTATCGAGTTTTGCAATCTCAGCTGTAAACATCATTAGTTAAAATGAGATGTAAGCAACAATAACAACAGCAAGACAGTTAATAAAAAATTTGTAAATAAATTCCATTTTTTGGAAAATTTTGTTAATTTTACAAGTTAACACTCATGTAATCTAAATTTCCTCTCATCAATTTTTCATTTATTTTTAAAATTATACATTTATTTCAATAATTTACAGCTAGAGGCAAAACTGTTTTTGAAAAATGCCTAGCTTTAATTTTATGATCTCTCAAAAAGTATGCTATTTCTTCATACTTCGAAGTTCATTCGAACATCAAAAATATGATTTGATATTATTATTTTAATTTTAAAAAAAATGAGTAATCTTTTTTCATAAATTTTCACATGCTTAAACTTATACTTTGCCATTAATAACTGTAAACATTTATTTTTGTGTTGTGAATAAAATAGATAAGTAAATAAAATAGATTAGGCTTATAAGCGAATTAGAAACATATTAAAAGAATTGCTTTTCTATGAGAAATAAAAATTAAACACAGTGGCACAAAAGCTCACGTGGGTCAAAGCCTACTGTGTCCGATTCAGTTTTCGAGACCTTGGGCACTAAGGTGCATGAGCAAATGTTCCGGTCATGTGGGCACTCTGCCACGAAATCCCCAGTGTTTAGTTCCCAAGCAATCTTGGTACTCATTTATCCACCAAATGAAGGGATGAAGGGCTGAGTCAACCCAGCCCGGGGTTCAAACCCTGTGAGCCACTGGCTTCCTTTTCTATTTGACACGTGAACTAAATTAGAATAAATTAAAATTATATTATCTCTGCAATATCCACCACAAACTTAAAAATGCATATTTTAATAAAAATAAACTTCTGGACCAACAATATAAGTGTTAAAATGAAATAGGCCCAGTGCTTAAACATTTAGCAATTATATTTTATATTTTATTAATATATACTGTTATGGAAAAGAATTCATTTTAAATACTCTTTTCACTGATTTCTCTTTCTGTTTACAAATGCTTTAGTTTCATTAAAAAATATCTTTTTGTTTCAAATATAAAGAACTCACATACAATACCTTTCGAAGATCTTCATAATTAACATTACACTTTACTGAATATTATTATTCAGAATTTCTTCCAATAATTAATCAACCGAAAATGACAAAATATGTAGCTGCTGTAGTTCATTAATATTTTGTTCACATATCACAAAAGTTTTATAGAGATAATTGAACAATGAAACAATGTAATCGATACAATGTAAATTAAATCATAGAATATTTATTCTGTGTATATTGCATTTATAATGATCTTATGTATAATTAATTACTCATACGTTAAATAGTAGCATTTTTGAGAGAAAAACCCATTCTTTGGATAAAAACTGAAGTCTGAGTAATTTAAAAATCTTTAAATGTTTAAAATGTTAAAAAAATTGAATTTAATAAGGCATTAGCCTTTTGGTGTTTTCCGTTTGTAAGATTAAGCTGTCTAGCACATGAAGGATGTGGAATACCATACACACACAGTGAGACCCCTTTTGTATCTAACATGGGCTCCTGGTAAGAGGAATTGGAGTTGCAACTGTCCGGCCAATATAATTCCATAAGTGCTCTACAGAATTTAAGTAAAACGAATGAGATGGTCATTCCAATCAGCTAATTTCCTGATCAAGAAGATATCTGTCTTCAAGTATACCTCAATAAGGTCAAGCATTATCGTGCATCAGAGTAAAATTAATACTAATAGCAGCAGCATAAGATCTCACAAATTAGTGTCAAGTTTGATCTCAATATATAAAATGATTCACAATGTAATCTGTAATGTTCGACTGAAAGCCTGTAAATCTGTGGGGTCCCCTAAAAAGATTCCAAGCCATACTATAATTCCATCCCTAATGAAAGTTTGTCTTTCAACGACTGATTCCATGACGACTAGTTCCTTGCTACCAGATCAGACCACGACGAGAACAATTTTCTTCAGTGTATTCGAGCTCATCTGAAAAAGGTGCAGACTGTAGCGGTATTTTCTTAAGCCAGTAACAGCCTCCGGACAGGAGTGATCATTTTTTTCTAGTGATCATGTTAATGGGCTTTGGATCCGTAGGTTGCGGGTTCTGTCCTCCAAATTTGCGCCGCCATACAGACTACCATCCATTTTAAACTATATCAATAACCTCTCTATTTTAATTTTATACTGCAATTTTTAATATTCGGTTTAATAAGACACATCTAACCTGTCTCCTTGCATATCAGGATTCATTGTGAAGACTTCTTACGACCATGGTAACAGACATGCTTATCCATTTGCCTCAAAAGTTGAGATATGTTCATGTTCTTTATTTTCTCTCGCAGAAAGAATAAGAAAATGATCACCTGGATTTGCTGTAACATGCCAAAAAGTTTTTGAATATATTTTCCGAATTTAAAAAAAGCAATTTATACACAACATCAGGCATAGTGGGCATAAAAGTAATCATTTCTTAATGTATACAAATAGACAATGCACAATATATAAAAAAGAATTTGAGACACTTGCTTTATTAACAAGTTTACATGCTCTGATAATTTTAAAATGTTTTCCCCGCTTTTTACACAAATCATAGTTATCTATTAATTATAAAAAATATAAAATCGAAAGAATAATATTGATTTTATTGAAATACACGTCAAAGAAATGGGGATTGCTAACAAAAAAAATTTGCATAATAAAATAAATGTAAATGACTCAAGTATTTATCTCCTCTTATTTCCAAAGCATTTTATTTTACTGAAACTTTTAAATATTAAAATAATTGTCACAGTGGCCCTTTTTCTTAACAATGTTGTGGTTAATATAAGCAAAAGAGAAAGATATTTTCTTTCATTATAGAGAATTCTGAAAGAAATTATTCATACATTTTTACAGGATATGAGCTTTAAAAATTTCCTTGCACACCAAATAAAAGCTTTTAATTTCATAGGAAGCACAGCTGTCATCCTGGAAGTACAGCTTATGAAAATTCATTATAAATTGGTAAATCTATTATTAATATAATAAACTAAGATATTGTTACGAATACAATTGCTCTTTCTGAAATTATATTCTCCCTTAAAGCGGAAAAAGATCTCTGAAATTAAATATTTGATTCTTAAAACGAAACAAGTGTAGAACACAGAGGACAACTGAGATGACATCTCACTTTTTCATCTAGGTTTTTTTCTTTTTCTTTTGTTGGAAGATTGTACGTCTCCAGAAAAGAAATTTAATTCGGAATAGAGAAGGCAGTGAATAAATAGTAAAATGTTTTCTTTTTTATTACAAGGATAATTCAAACATTTTAAAATGGTATTCTTGGTGAAATTCAGGATCACACACACAGACTTAAAATTATTATACATGAACGCGTGCTGAAACACAAGCTGTTGATTTAGGTTGACACTCTAATCAAGTACTCAGTTTCCAAAAAAACCTGCCATTTACTTCTATTTTTAAAGCAGAAATTTGCATTAAAGAAAGCTGAAAATTAAAATTTTCACATTGTCATACAAATCACGGACTTAAAATTGGTAGATTAAATTAGCATGCGAAGTGTGAACTTCTTTCTCAATGTCTTTCTCTTTCTTAATTTTTCTTCTCGTGTCTTACATCAGGGTTGGGCATTAAGTCGATCGCGATAGACCAGTGGATGGCCAAGACATTTTGGGGTGACCACCTGAAGATAAACACTTACTAATTATGCATCGAAATATTCATGATTGGCTGACAACATACAGACTAAGTCTTCTACTGACTTTTCGGGCCGCGGTAGCCGAGTGGTATAGGTATCGGATCGTGGCTTGCCTTGTCACGAGTTCAAGCCCAGTACCACTAAAGACCCACCGTGTAGGGCAGCGATGCACGATAAATCTGTCGAGAGTTGAAACATCCTCTTGTTGGTGTGGTAGTTAGGAGAGGGGTGTGTGTGGTACTCACACACACACAGGTGTCGTCCACGTCACTTGATCATGGCTCAAAATTACGTGGCTCGTCGCCAAAAGCCCTCGTGTAGCTGAATAGTGCGACGTTAATATTCAATCAGTCTACTGACTTTAACTATGAGTACTGACTTAAGATGAAAATGTTTTATCTCTTAATGTTTTTTTTTAATTGTTTCATAACAAATGCATCATTTAGTATATTTTATTTATATTTTAGTATATTTGTTTTATATTTAGGGCTGTTATTTTTATGTTTGTATCCTGCGTTTTGTTTTAAACACTGTTTTAAAAGTGAGTTATTTTTATTTTAGCTATGTAAGAAAGAACATACTCCGTATTTATTACCATTTACTACCGTATTTTTCTGTATTTATACCGTACATATTCCATATTTATTACCGTATATTGCCGTATTTATATATAAAGTCTGCCCACTCCTGCTTTACATGGTCAAGGATGTTTTTACCATACTGCGTTGTATTTAAAATGAAAGAAATAAGAAAAATAATAATAGTAATACAGTGAAAAATTACATAAAACTTAAACTTATAACTCGATTTTCAGGGATTTTTGAAAAGTTGAATCACAATATTGGATTTCCTAATCACAAAAATATCGACTTGTCTTAATGCCTTTAAATTTATCATAATGCAGACGCATGTTGAATGAATAATTTTACCATCTCCTGAATTTAAGAATTTATAATCTTTGTGAAAAATCACACGAAAAGTATGATTGATTGAAAAATTACCAGTTGGGAACAACAATAGAAAAACCATATTTCACGATTTTTCATCGTGATTGTTACGAATTACGTACCGCGAATGATTTCATTCAGCAGGCTGGGTGCGAATTTGATGGATGACAGCTTGATGAATTGATTGATAACATCATAAAGGCTACGAGATGAATGCCCGATTTCAAATATAGTTCCTTAAATCCTTCTAATCTTAAAAATCTCAACGAAAAATATTTCGGGTTCTTTTTTATCTCTTGAATCTAATGGAGGTAAACTAAAAAAAAAAAAAAAAAAACCTTTTGGTTTAATTTGCAGAAATAAATATCTTTAAGGTATAATCAGTAACAGTAATCACCAATACAAAAAATATTTACAACAAGCTTTTAAAGGGACTGACTACGTTCTGAATTATGATTTCGAGAAGCGTATGAGTGATTCTTTTCCATGTTTAGTGTCAGTTGAATTAGAACAAATAGCGAAAATTGCTTTACATGAAACTGAAGGGACTTAAATATTTTTTCGTGTTAAAGGATATTGCAAAAAAAAAAGGTATATCAACAAAATTGAGTTTGTGAGAGGTTTTCACCTCTTTCTTGGGCACCTAGATATGTAGAAGGTAGGGAAGAAACACTCGACATGATCCAATCAATCAATTTATTGATCCCACAATATAACGACACAAATTCCATTAATAACAGTAAGGGAATGTTTCGGTGCTAACTGCAAAAGTGGAACGACGAAAATACACGAAAGATTAGGGGACTATCAAACTCGATCCTTACTTTATACAGGATCTAATCTATTATCCGATTTAATCTAATATTAATTTAATCTAAGTGATCAATCGTCACTTTAAATCTTTCTCCTAATAAGTATTATTCACAATAGATCAATAATGATACATGTCAGTAACAATTTCATCTGATTTCTGGTTTATCTCCTCTCCTACTCCCTATTCTAGCTAGAAAACTTCGAATAAATATAGTAAACTTAATTTGCATATCTCGATTTTCTTCTTCCGAAGGGTTGGTTGTGAATAACGTGAATTAACAGCCCAAAGATTTCCCAAGAGGATTAGTGGAAGGATCGCGAACAGATCCATCACAAGTTTATTAGAGTATATTTTATTTAAATAGATATGTGTATACTAGCTACATGGCCCGCCGTTGCACGGGTTTTCTGCAGTGTTTACATTTCTCTTTCCCCTCTCAATATCAGCACTTCCAGGGGTTGTGTGATTATTTTCCTTTTTTTTTTTCTCTGTGAAAAATTTTCCCTTACCTTCTTGACATCAGTCCGTCCTGATGATCTTTACATGTATTATCAGTAAAATTTCCTTTTTCTAATCCTCTTCCACTTTTTTCCCACATCAAAAGAGGAACACAAAAAATTTTTAAAAGTACAGAAGCAAATAAACGTAACGGTTAATTTTTTTTTCTTGAAAAAGAATGTGTCAAAGAGAAAAGCGTCGTGGGAGACATATTAGTGCAAGAGAAGGTATTGATATTCAAGACAATATATACCAAAAACCTTGAAGCATTTCTCCGTTAACAAATAATTTAAAACAAAAATGACGGGCAAGAAAACAGAACATGACAGGATTTGATGAGGGCACATCTGTCAACCCCCGTAATTGCAAAAATTAAAATTGTGGAACCATTTGTCTGTGCATTAAATATTATATCTAAAGCACAGTTTCCAGAATGACGGGATTGAAATATTTTTTCGTGTTAAAAGAATTTCGTGTTGAAGGATAAAGCAAAAAAAAAAAAATCCATATATCAACAAAATTGAGTTTATCAGAGAATATTTTGTTTAAGTAGATATGCATATATGCATGTGTTTGATAAATATCAATGAAACAAAAACATTCTCAGGACCTTAATAAAATTTGATACAAAATTTTCTTTTTGAAAAGCAAAACATTTATTGAGTTTTAGGAAAATAATCTAATCTTTTTCTTTGCATTGTCTTTTTTAGCATCAAATTGTCAACAAATTGTTCGAAGTCATTCTTTCTGTTATTCATTTTACGATTGAAATATGAGGCTAAATAACTGAAAATGTTTTTCATGATGTTCCTCATTTCGGATAACGTGGGAACAGGAGCTGCATTATTCATTTCATTTTCATCATCGGAATCTGCATCAATGATATTTTTTGAGCTTTGAACAAACTCCAGAACGTCTTTATTTGCCACAATTGAAGCTGTACACACATTATTACGATCTACTGCAACAAATTCTTCCGATGATACAGTGGGGTAGTTCAATAATACAGAAACTTTCTCAAACATTTCATTAAGTGTCTGATGTTTTCCGTATTTTGTTCATTCCTAGAAAAGAAATCTTTTCGTGTTCAGCGATTTTCGTTTCGTGTTAAGAGAAAAAATGAATGAAAATACATAGTAGAGTGTCGGGACCGTTGTATTAACCAATATTTCGTCTTCAGCATTTTCGCGTTAAAAGTTGTTTTTTTTTTTAAATTTCTAATGGGCTGCGGATTGAAGTTTTTCCATTTCAGACCTAGTACATTCCCCGGAAGCTGGTTTCTCTTTTTAGTGCCGCGCCATATAGGAGGATACCAATCACCGCAGAGGATTTTGACGCCCAGTTTTCTCCCTAGAGGGAGGCACCTGAGTTCTGAAGATGCGAACCTGCACTTGAATTTAATTTTGCCGAGAGCACCCAAACCAAACAGACACTCTAGAGATCTTTTATATGTCATATAATCATACGACATGGCCGCTGTCGATTTTCTGCATCATGAAAATCTACCGACTGGGGCCGGGGTCTAACCTGTAACCTTAGGAGCAGAAATCCAGCGACACATCAACCACGCCACCCAGCTGGCCTTGTTCGTTAAAAGTATTTCAAAAGTAGTTCAGACCCAGCATAGAAATCTTAGCTATACTATACAGAGACAGTATTATTACGATCTAACCAATTTTTAATAAAAAGGAGAATGGTTTAAATACATGTGGCTTTTTCTTCCTTTTTTGCCAAAAGATTACATTTAAATAAAATGGCTACTGTAATAATATTTTTAAAACAATTTTATATGTATTTTCTAATTCAACTGACGCTAAAAATAAAAATAAAAAAAAAATTATCCGCTTATACGCTTTTTCAAAACCATGGTTTCGAACATAGTCGGATGGATAATGTTATTCGATTAAATTTTTTGGTTTCCAGGTTCTTAAAGTATTTAATTGTTGAACGATGTTCCTTATTTTTGTTTCTTCATTTATTGTTGTATCAAATGTATGTTTTTCCAGCTATCCAACGTACATTTTCCAAAGTTTTTCATGCGAATATGCTAATGATTAAAAGCTGCAACTTCTAATTTTAAAATTATACTGCTTTTCTTAGATGCAGTTGAGAGAGGGAAGAAAAATAGAGATTAACATCGAGAGATCTATCTCATATCAGGGGAAAAATTATACTTTCCCCCTCTTGTAGTGGCTGATGTGGATTTAATTTTCGATAAATAAAGCCTGGATTCTGGAATAATTATTAGTTCGTGAACTGGTTTGTTTGAATAACTTATATTTGCTTCTCATTTCAGTTAAATTAATTATTACTTTAAATTGTGACTCCCTATATTTATCCCCGGAGTTTTCATAAATTATTTCAGTCAAAAATTATTTATTACTTAGCCAGCATTTTAGATAGGCAGGTAGGTAGATAGGTAACGGCATATAGCAGGGGTGGTCAACTTGTTTTGGCTCGAGGGGTAGAGGAGGATACCGGAATGTTGCACCTTTTAAGAATAATTGCATTCATTATAAAAAATAATAAATATAAGTTAAATAAAATAGTGGTAGTTTTATTTAACTCATTTGTTGTGCTAATTGCATATTACGAGGGCTGTTCAATAAGCAATAAGACTAAAATTATTTTAAAAAAAAACAAAGAAAGAAAAAACAGAATACCTTTAATCGTCATCCTTTACCTGGTTTTTTTTCAAAATAACTTCCGTGGCACGTAATGCATTCATCCCAAAGTTCTGTCCACTTCTTTAAAACATGTAAAAGTCCGTTTTGTGAGAACTGTTTCAAAACCGCCTACGCAGCCTTTACACATGCTTTGTTGCTTTCAAAACGTTTGCCTCGTAATGGTTTTTTAAGTTGAGGAAACAGCCCAAAATCGCATGAAGTGAGATCAGGACTGTATGGAGAGTGTGGTAAAATCTGTACTTAGTTCTGCTGCGAAATATCGAGTACGCAACGAGCAATATGTGGTCGGCATTGTCATGGTGCAATAGGAAGCCATTTCGAAGCGATGGACATTTCCTTTTAACGTGCTGTACCATTGCTCGCAGGACATTAGTGTAGTACGATTCGTTTACTGTAGTACCGGGTTCGACAGCGTTTGATACATAATTCCTTCATAATAAAAAGATTATGGTCATAACTTTACCAGCTGATTTCACATTTTTTGCTTTCTTGAGAGTAGGGGAAGATGGATGTTTCCATTAACTGCTTTGTTGTTTTATGGTTGGATCATAGTAATACAACCAAGCTTCGTCTATTGTAATAAAGCGTTTTAAGTCTTTAATCATATCGTATCATATCAAAGGTCTCCGATGCTGATTTTTGCTTCCATTTCGACAACTGGGTGCGTTTTGTAGGTGCCCACATACACGCTTCAGTTCGATCACGTGATACGCAAGAATACGAGTCTGTACACTCCATCTATCGGTAGCTTTTGTTAATACATACAACAAACTTTTCTTTTGCCTCAGAAATTAACATTCAGATGAGTGGTTTTGCTGCATTAAAATTAGTCTTATATTATTTATTGAACAGTCTACGTATCTATAGCTGCATACGCATTTTATTTTTGGATAATTTTAATGAAACAAATGTACCCTATCATACTTTTCTACGATTTTTTTAAAATCAGGAGTGAGTTGCATGTTTAAATTCTCATGACACCCTACAACCTCATCTTGTGTTGTATTTGCATCTATATTTACTCTTGTAGATCATCATGCAAGAAAAACTTAGCTTACAAACATATGTTGACTGAAATATAATGAACAATTCCCCATGGAATTTCATCATGCACAGAAATTATTCAGCTGACAAAGATTTGTTAAAGTCAATGTCAGGGCATTAAACATTTCCTTCCCATTGTGATGTTTCAAAATATTAGGTGTGAGTACAAAAGTTCTACCCGCGTTTATATTACCCATAAAAAAGAGCAAATAAACGCAAAATGAACATTACCTATGATTGAATACAACCCCCTATCTTTGACCTCTTGCCATCTTTCTGGTTGGAGATGAATCCCACGGTGGTAAAATTCCTGTGGTTTCGAGTCAAAAAGGTCTCGGATGGTAGTTTTCACAGCATCGAGATCATCAAAGATCTTATTGAAGCAATTATTCAATGCCCAAAATAGATGACAGTCAATTGGTGCAAGTCAGGAGAATAGGGAAGCTCAGCCAAAGCAAGTTAACTTTTGGCGAGAGACGACAGCAATTTGTGGCTTGGCGTTATTGTGAAGAAGGATAACCCCACGACGATTGATGAGACCTTGCTGCTTTGCTAACAAATTTGAATGCCGCCTATCTAACTGTAGACAGCAAAAGGCAGCATTGATGGTTTGGTTGAATGGTAGGAGCTCTCAGCGAATTATTCCCGGCACATCCCACCACACATTCAATAACAACTTGGGATGAAGTTCAGCTTTCGAAGTTGATGCAGGCAGATTCAGAAGAGTGACACACAGTCCTACGAATCTTTACGTTACGGTACATAACCCACTGCCCATCCCCTGTTACAATTCGTGCCAACAATCAGTCATTTTTGTTCCGGCAAAGCAAGGAAACACAGGTGCCGATTCGGTCATCAAGTTGCTTAGCTGTCAGGTTTTGTGCAACCCAACAATAAACTTTCTCATAATTCCCAAGTTAACCAGCCGTCTCTCGACCGTTGATCGATGTACGTTAAAGGTTCGGCTAATTCTTGAATGGCTGGATTAGTGTTGTTCCTTATGGCTTGGTGTGATGGCCGTCCACTACTAGCCTGATCTTGGCAGTTTCTGTCTCCTTACGAAATCGTCGAAGACATGCGCTTTCGTATATTGCATCCTCCCTATACATTTGACAAACATTGCGACATTCTGAGGCTGGCGTACTGATCCACAACCACCACCACCAAATGGAAAAAAAACCCAATTGATGAATTTGATAGTATATTTTCTGTAAAAATAAAAATAATTTAGCAGCTAAAATCTAACATATTCTTTAAACAACATCCAGATTTTATGGTAATTTTAAATGCTTCAAATTTGTAATGAACTTATTCAGGGGTACTCAACCTTTTTACCTGCCGGGTCACATACATATGAAGGGTATTTCACGCGGGGGGCAACATGAGGATGATGGGGGAAACACTATAAGATCAAAGCAACACTGGGAAGAACAAAATTGATCAAAATTTTTCTGCTTGTACTTTAGTACCCTTTTAACCCTTTTATAAAACATACACAAAAATACTTATTTTTTCTCATTTTTTACTGAATTACGGGATAGTTTCTATTTCCTTTCATCTGTCATTGACCCTCTTGTTTACAATCAACAATTAAAAATAGCAAATTGATTGATTTAATTGCTTGATTGATAGAGCTTCTAGCTAAATTTTTGTTCTTAAATAATTGAATTTCTTAGTACAATTTGTGCCATGACTGGGCCACTCAGAAAAGGACGGTGGGCTCGCGTGTCGAAGGTTGAGTGTCTCACTGAACTAATTAATAACTAATGATACAAAATGTACTTATCATGTTGTTAAATTAAATAAATTCTTCTTTCAAGATTTGTAAATTAAATTAAATCTATGAGATTTATAAAGTTATTGATTCTTATTGATGATTCCGTATGTATCAGCGCAAAAGATTTGTCAAAACAACATGGAAAAATTATGAACTTTACTTCGAAAATGCAATTCATGATGCTCTATAAATAATATAGATATAAAAGTATATATACACATGTTTATTTTACAAAAAGAAAGAAAATTATTTAAATCAACAATTTTTTATAAATAGAAGTTTATATTACAAGGCCAAGAGAGGCTGTTTTAAAGAATTTCTTTCTGTTTTTTTCTATTTTAGTACTTTATTTAAAAAATACTGAGATACAGAGTATATTTAACCCTTTATCGACCGACGGTATTTATAAGTACCCCTCACTTTAAAATTACATAGAATAACCATTTTTACGAATACTCTGACGATACTTAGCAGGAATATTCTTTGAAATCCACTTCTATGATGAGTATTTAGCGGGGAAAACGAATAGTTTTATAGCAGAAAGTGCGTTTTCAGCTAAAAGCGTTTTCACCGGATTGCGAAGATTATCATTTTTGTCCCTAAAAAATATTTAATGTCAAAATTTAAGTGTCTTATTTTTTATGTATGTTAATGAAGACCTTAAAAAACGATTGGACTGTTTGTTTTAAGTGAACATTGTATATAATTAATTTTACAATTGAATATCTTTAATTAATTAATTAGCTGTAATGGATTAAATTTCCCAAAGTAGAGTATTTTGTTTATGTATATCTCTTAATTTTCAATGCAGTAATCCAAAAAAAAAATATTGCATGAAAAAACCCACAGTAAATCATAATGCGGTCGATAAAGGGTTAACAAGGTAATCTGAATATGATTTTAGATAAAATCTGATTTAATGCAAAGACAAATTTCAAAATAATTCATTTACATAAGTATATTTTGATATGATTTTCTTAAAAACATTTATGAGTTTCAATAATAAAACTTTTTTTTAAATTCATTTTCACATTTTGAATTCAATGATAGCTAACTTCGATACATTAAAAAAAAACCCCCCCCCCCCCCTTTTTTTTTGTTGTTGTTGTTATAACGGTATTGCTAGGTAAAGTTCTTTTTCTAATTTTTTTTTTAAAACACATGGAACTTTAACTTTTATGAATACCGGTTTCTAAAATCATAATGCCACTTTTTTTTTTTTAAGAAAAATAACATAAATATTTATTTTAAAACAATCGCAATTTTGAAAGTGCATTCAAGTTCACATTTAGAGTAAATTATTTTTGCAAGATTAAAAACTCATGACTAGGGCCTAAGTTGAAATGACAGTCTAAAACAGACAAGGCTCGTGGTTGTTTTTTTTTAACCTTCACCATTTTTCTCTACAGCTTTAAAAAAAAAGCAAAAAAAGAAAGATTTAAAGAGAGAGAGAGAAAATATTCTGTTGTTATTCAACGCATTTCAAGGACTTTTAAATAACCTTGCGAGATTGAACAAAAATCTTAATGACAAAAATAATAACAAAAAGAACAAAAACCTCAATATAATATGAAATTTATACCGTAATACTACACTCTTTAATCCTTTGGAATTCTTTAATGATATCTAAACCCATCTTTTCTCGGAACCAGAGGTAATGGTGTACTTATATTTTCAACTACAATTGAATAAATAACATACACGTTGGATATAAAAATACTGCGCTTTCTAGATTAGAGCATTGTTTGGAAATAAAAAATAAATAAAAAGGCGTACTCCTCATCACTGAAAAGTGATTCTGGGAAAGAAAGAAAATTATTATATTCAGTATATATATATATATGCTAACTAATAACACCTTTTACATAGTCGCCGAATTTATGCGCATGCGTGTGGTTAGAATGATGGGTTATAGCCCCTTAGGTCCGCCTTTTCGATGTAGTCTATGTCGTCTCCAACTCCATATTATCAGCAGTGGTCATCTAAGGACTACGTCATATCACGTTTACGCTCGCTTTTTGTATCTTCTTGTTTTAAAAATGTTATTAGGGATAGCCATATATTGAATTTTTCTTTTTGCTTTTTGTTTTGCATGCATCTTATAATGTGCTTTTCTCTTTCTTCTAATGTTATTATCCTTTTCTTTCTTTCTTTCTTTTTGTCAGCAATGTTTGTTTGAGTGAGATTAGTGTCTTCATCGCTTAGGATTAGAGAATTGGAATAAGGCTTAAATGGATTGGAATTCGTGTGTATTACATGTATAGGTTCTTTTGTTGTAGTTGTTGTTGCTATTATTTGAGAATGTAATGCAATGAAATCGCTTGTGTAAAATGTTTTGCTCGTATTGTTTGCAGTTGCTTTGATGCGATTTATTGTAATGATTCCAAATGGAAACAATTTGTCATTTTGTATCACGGATTTATACAAAGAGATCATGGGCGTGAAGCTCTTTAAATATATGGAAATAAATACCAATTAAATGTATAAAAAATGGTTTATATAGTTGATATTTGTAATGCAAAGCATTTAATACCTGGTTATTTAAAAATAAATGATAAACAATTACCGAATGTCTTTGTACATTTTTAACTATATAAGCATTTCACGAATCAGGATTAGGAAATCAGACTTTTGCTCTGTTTTTAAATCTGAGCTAATTTCCATTAAAGTGGCTCTTAACGCCATAATGATTCTAACATCTTCCGTTGACATATGGACAGAGGCGTAAAGTACATCCCCGCATTGTGGGAGGGCCCAGGATTCTAGGGGGCTTAAAGCCTTACTGACACCAAGTACTCACCCTTTGTAAGATGCAGCTTCGAGCCTAAAACCTGACTCTCCGAGAGGCTCTGTTACGCCACTGCATATGGATCATTTTTGATAGTCGTAGTGCCATCCAACACATGTAACTGAACTTAAGATGGCAATAAAAGTGCTGTTTCGATTCTAAATGCACTTAAAGAGCTTTCACAGCAGCAGAGATCTATTTCCCATTGGATCCCGTTCCACATTGGACTCTGTGGTAGTGAAATGGCTAACTTTATGGCCAAGGAAGGCCCCATTGAGGTTCCAGTGTCAAAAAACACCCTGACATTCTCCGAAAACTGCTCCAAAATAGAAAATCTCAAAACGGCAGCTAAGGAAAATTAGCCCGACTCGTGCCTGGTACAACAGGCAGGTCCCAAATGGTACCCTTATAATAAAGCTGGATAGAACTATCCATTCCACAATTTACAGACTTCCAGGTAAACTCATAAAGTGTCTTTACTTCATTAATGAACAAAAAGTCTATTTGAAGTGTATCAACTGTAACTCAGTTAGACTTCTCCAGGACATCTGTTCAACTGTGCGCGTCTTGACAAGGAGAGCATGTATTCTAATCCCCCCCCCTTGTATGTGATTTTTTGAGAATTCTTGCGTTTATGGACTAGGTCTAGCCAGCGGCTAGATCAGGTAGAATAAGCCAACAGCTACAATATTATGGATGCCCAACCAGTATGGTGGATATGACCCTTGGCTTGTAACCAAGTGAGTTCGAATCCAGAGTAAGGCATGGATGTATTTTCTTCGGGAAAAGAAGTCGGACTTTCGCCTGTAATGGATTCCCGTCTCGAATGGAAAGCAGCGCACCCCTTCTGTTATATTCTGGGATAATTCTTTGTAATAAATGTCTTTATATTCTTCTGTTTATATTGTATATTTCTGTTCTCCCACTTGTATTTCATATCTATTCCAGGATAAAAACACACGACAACAACAAAAATATTATGTAATTAATAATTAAGATAATTTGTATTATTGAGAATATATATATATATAATAAATGAGTATAGAGAAAACATAACTTTAAAAGAGCGGTTCTTAAACTGTGGTCCCCTTAGGGGGATCACCTTCTTTAGGTGGGTACGGGTGTCACAATCCCTAGGTACCCTAGTGATCTTTTCCTTTTCCCAAGGGGCTTACAATCTTTGGTAAACACGGGTGTCACACGACCCCGGGGTACCCCAGTGATCCTTCTCTATTTTCAACCCTCCATCTTGTCATCCAATTTCTAATTTTCTTTTCCCGTCCAGACCACAGACCTATGATTGTTTGGCGCAGTATAGCCAAAACTGGCTCTTGCGCCATAAAACACCAAACTCAACTCAACTCAATTTAAACTGTGGTCCGTGGACCTCTAGAGTTCCCAGTGCCTTTCTAGGGGGTTTGCGGTGTCTCTCATATAAGGTTAAGATTTCCCTCTTTTACCGACTCTAAAAAGTCTCGTGGAAAAATTGAATGATGTGTTATCCTAGACCAGATCAATAAATTATCCCCAAGGAAAAAACTCTACTAGAACATGAATTTTGATCAAGAATAGTAAGTCAGGGAGAAGTGCCCATAAGCCTTGGGGTTTGCGATGCCAGATTGTTGCATAAAGGAGAGGGCGGAAGATCGAAAGTTTAAGAACCGCTGGAAGTTTTATATAGGCAAGGCTTTTTTTTTCTTAAGCAAATCGGTAAAACTTGCTCAGATAAAATTTTCTCTTTAAAACTTGTTACCCAAAATTTAAATAATTTAGTTTGTGTTATCTTCGTTAAATGTTAAAACATATTTTTAATCGCAAAATACATTTTTAGAGAAAAATATGAATAAATTTTTATGAAAGTTCACTTTGGTACAGTTAATACTCTTGTTTATAATGTGGTGCATTTTAAATTTTTAAAAGATTCTATTAATAATTTTTTTTATTTAACATGTAAAAGGAAAACACCTTTAGGAGGCGAAATATAGAACACGTTTTATATCGGGAAAAAATGGATAAACTCAGATAGAATTGAATAGCATAAAACAGGGGTGGCGAACGCTCTTTTATGGATCACCGTGCCATTTTTTTCTAAAGAAGTGTTTAATGAGGTATAGACGTGTCAAATAATTTTTACTCGGGATTATTGGGAAAATAATATAAACTAAATGCTAACAACACAAAACTCTTTATTTAATACGAAAAAATATCTTTTGCGTTGTATATTTGTAAATGTTTTAGTTATGCGTGTAATTCAAATTAAAGTAACATTAATATGACTTCTGTTGTTGTAGATTGGATGTGACAAATAACTTATATTAAGATTTTAAGATGTTACTTTTAGTAGAATGCATGCTGAAGTGGAGTCACATCTGCCAAATGGTTTCTAGGCGATTAATTATTTTTGCTGTGGTTCACTTTTAGGACAAGAGGATTTGTGGTTTGTTTCAAAATGCCGTTTTACAAACGAGGTTCTCTGCATACCACTATTCCAGAACTTGAAACACACACCACTTCGTCGACTGCCATATTTCTAGATTCACTAAATGTGAAATTCTCTTTTACAATAACTATCTTGCGCTTTTTCTTCTTTTGTTGAACTCTAGCCATGTTAAATAACAGTTAAACAAATAATAATAAATGTAACACAAATAAACTTTAAAATACAGTTATGTAAATTAAAGTGACTATTCTATGCGTAAACAAACTTTGCATCATAAACAATTGTAGTCCACGACGTAACTAAGGCAAGAAAATAACAAACGAGTGTGCTTTCAAGCCGCACTGCGATCGATCACTTCCGTTTGTTCGTAATACTTCACATTCACAGTGAACTTTGTTATTTTGAAATAAAATGCAAACCATTTTGATCACTGATGGCATGCCCAAAATATTGTGTCGCGTGCCATCAATGGTATGCATGCCACTGGTTCGCCATCCCTAGTATAAAATATGCCACTCTCTCAGAAGTCACGAAACTAAGGATAAACACTTTTCTATCGAAAAAAAGGTGTTCTGTTAGAATCTTATTATTCAACACTACCCAAAAGGAACGGAAAAGATATTCTATTTTTAATGATGTACAATGTAGGAATAAAAAACGATAACAGTACTAGTTTTAAATGAAAAATAATTTGTGGAAGAAAAAAGTACATGTGCGAGATTTTTTATTTGGCAGAGAAATGTGTTTATAGATAAGCCCGTTAAAGCTACATCTGAAAAATTGCTTAGTTTTTACGGATGATTTCAATACTTGACCTTGAAAAGGATACAAAATATCCAATTACACTATAGTAACGGGATATAATCAAAAACAAATGTTTATATATATATATATATAATATATAATGACATCTTCTTCTAAGAATAGGGGTGTACAACCTTAAGAAATTGTGAGTGTTTTGTTAATGGTTAGAAAATAGGAGGTTCAAAATTCTAATTTAGAGCTAAATCGTTATGCCCAGTTGCAAAGCAAAAATGAGTTATATTTCCATAATTTAAAACATTTTTCACTTATTAGTAAAGATAAAAGTGATAAGAAAAGGGGTTAATACGTATCCGTATAAGACACATATCAATTTGTTATGTATTGTATACGAAATTTAAAAATGCCGCATTAAATGAAGTACTAAAAATTTCAATTTAATGCTAAAAAAATCCGTTTTTTCATTCAAGTGTAGGCGACAAAAAAACCGAAAGCATTGTATTTACAGTCAAATCTGTTTTTGTGCAGGGTAATGGAAACAACTTAAAAGCAAATGCATTAAAAAGTATCCAGAAAGTTCTTAAGTAGTTATAAAATATATTGTTTGTAACATATTTAAAAAAAGTTTTTATGCCGGTAAACAACAGAGGTGCTTAAAAAAAAAAGTCCCACACAGAAAATATATAAATCAAATCCTCTCGTTGTAACAGAAAATTGGCTTTCCAAACAAGAAAATTTTTTTTGTCTAAATTCAACGGAACAAAATACATTCAAAATTCAACTTGAAGCAAAATGCATACAGTTTAAATAGTTTATTTTAGTAATACAAATATATACATTCGATCTTTTTTTGATTCAATATCTTTCTATGATAATAACATATCTACTTTTTTTATGTCAATAGAAGTCATTTATGAATAATTTGTTTCGCATCGATAAGTATAAAGTATCACAAAAAACAATGTTTCATTATTTTCTAAGACAATTGTTTCTGAAGAAGTATTCTGTTAAACTCTGTCAGTAAATAAAGATACAATTAAAATTTATTAAATGAGAAATCCTTGATTTCATGCGTCTTTACTCTAACTTTGAAGCTTGATTTCAACAGAAGGTAATTCTCATTTTCTAAAAATATTTGTAACAATCGTCAAGCACACCAAGAAATAATAAACAATCGCTATCAATAAACTATAAAGGTCTTCAAATTATTTACTGAAGAAATTTGTTAACTCAACAATAAAACTCTTTCTTCCTAACCTCACGCACGTAATCTCTGTCAAACTGTCGCTTTTATTTATCTTTATTTGCATGAATTAAACATTTAAAGTATTATTAAATCATAAATAATGATAAAATTATTCTACTTTTCATCTTCTGTGGAAAAAAAAAAGAATAATTCTGTCCACTTTTAACCGGTTTAAAACAAATGTGCCATCTCATGTATAAGAAATTATCATTAATTTTTTTCCATCAAATTATCATACCATAAACAATTCTCAGTAGACAAAACAATGTCGCTTTATAAACAATGAAGCCGAACCATAAGAATAATTTGATGTGAGTTTAAAATTGTTCCAAACAAAAGGAAACGGCAGAGATCCATCAAGCAGTGACGAATTGTCATCATCCTCAAAAGAAATACCACACTGCAAAATAATGTTCATTTGGCAAAAAAAAAGCAATTTAAAATTATCTCCAACTCTTTACTTTGGCATCTGCCATCCTAATCAGCAACTGAGGAAGAAAACAATGCATTCCTACCTAAATAAAACGCAATTTCTGGCTGTTATGCAACTGTCACGTCATACAGAACCTTTAGCTTTGACCCACAAATGAAGTGGTGGACTTAATACCAGTCCCATCAAACAATTGATAATCGCTCGCGTTTATGCAGACGGCCAAAGAGATCATTATAAAAAAATTATTTCACTTTTGTTCGTGCTTGACCTTTCTCTACATATCTTCCGGGGGGAGGAGCTGGTTATGGCACGACTAAGCCCTCGACTTCAAAGCTTATCCATAGTGTTCTCTTGAGTATTTTAATCGCCACACAACTTTCCCGCCCTATTTTTTTTCGAATCTTCTCATTTTGCCGTTAGAAAGTTTTCTTCCTGGTTTTTTAAGGTGGAATTCACCAAGAATGTAGAAAAGATTTCCAGCTAAGGGGTGGAAGAAATTACTGAAAGGAATTGTCGTGTACTTCGTAGAACAGTAGCGGTTCTAAAAATTAAAGAGGACGCGCGAGGTGTTGGCCTTTTCGAGTGGGTTTGGTAGTGAATTATATGTGCGTGTGTGAACTTTATTCGGGAAAGAAAGGTGCGGAAGAACCGAATAATAGCCCAAAACCTTTGTTCTCAGGATACAAAGGAACTGTCAAATGGGATTCACGACGGTTTAATTAAGAACGTGCTTGGTTAATTTTTTTTGTAACGTAATAAGAATATGTGTGGAAAAATGAGGTAAATATTCCTAAAAAAAATCTATCCCCTTTTCTCCGTACATAATAGTTAGATTATTTAAAAAGTTTCCTTTTTTATGAATAATAAAAAAAGCTGGTTATTTTATTGAAATAAAACGAAATGGCATTTTGCGTCCGAAATATGTAAACGTAGTCTTAAAAACATTAAAAAAAATATAGCACAAAACATTCTACAGGATTATTTTTCAGATAGTGGTTACATTTTAACCATAAAAAACAATAACTTCATTTGAAAGTCTTTTAGGAATATTCTAATATAGGGTTGGACAAATATCAGTAAGCGGGCCACATGTAACCCACTAAGAGTTTTTTTTCCCTTGGCCCGTCAAGACAGTTAAAAAACTAAATAGACAGAAAAAGTTATTTATATTTCAATCAACATATATTTACGAGCATTTTTTTTTTGCCTGAAGCAAAGGGCAACATATATTGATGAAGCAGTTTTTCTTGCAAGAGTAAACATAGATGCAAGTTGACTGACATTTGCTTGCAGGTTATGATGAGAATTTTCTCAAACAATCTCGTTCCTGATTTCAAAAAATTTGTAGAAAAGTGCGATAAGGTACATTTGTAGCGGTATCATCTATATAAGCCAGTAACCGACTCCGGACTGAAGCGATTATTTTGGTCCAGAGGTAAGTTACGTGCTTGCGGATCCAAAGGTTGCGGGTTCTGTCCTCCCGGATAAGCGTGCCACTTCACATTTGACTCATTAAACTGATTCTAATATTAAACATGCTCTCAGCTAAAGATGGGAAATAAGTAGAATAAAATTGCCACTATTTTATTTAACTTATATTTATTGATTTTTACGCACGACTTATACCTCTTTATAGATGCAAAGTTAACTAATAAATGCACTCATTTTAAAAAAGGTGAGGCCCTCTGGTGTTCATTTTAGTATTCATTGCGTCAATTATTATGACAGTTATTTAATCAATTATATTTTATTTAAGTCTTTGAGAATTTGGTTTATCGGTTATATCAGTGATCTTCAAACTGTGTTCCACGGAACCCTGGGGTTCTACAAGGCATACCCAGAGGTTCCACGAGTCACAATAACAAAATCAAGAAGAAATAAATATCCATGCAAAATGGATGAAGAAAAAATCTATGAATCTATGAAGTTTGTATAGTTACAAGTATATCTAAAGCACATCCTATCCATTAAAAACTTTGAACTTTATGTGAAACTTTTATTTTTATATAACTTAATTTTCAAACACTTTTTAAACTTTTATTATAACATAATAAAAGAGAATATTAAAACGTGTTTTATCTTAAAAAATATACTTCTTACTAGATTGTGAATATTCTGTTATTTACTATCTCGGGTTCCAGGAGATAATTTTATACTTATTAGTTAGCACAATGTCTTGAAAAACTAAATAGTTTTCTAATGGAAAATGTACCTTATTAGATTTGTGGAAAACAATACCTATAATGGAAGAAAAGGGAACAACATATTAACAAAGTTGATGCTAAATCTAAATTTAAGCAAGAAAAGCTTCTAAATTTTAGGTTGCAAATTCATGCAAAATACACTGGACTTCTCACACAGTTATAAACATTTTAATGCCATTCAGAATATTGTGTAGTGAAATATATTTCTCAAAGTAAGTGGCTTCAAAAACAAAGTATAAAAACAAATTAAACTCAGAAAATTAATGCGATTGTATTTAATCTCAATAGACCTAGACTTCGACAGTTCGTGTGAAAACAAAAACAAGCACGTATCCCACTTACTAAATATAATGCATGGATAGGTGACACTTGAATCACGAATTGATATTTTTAATGAGTAAATTATATTTAAAAAAAATTAGATTAGAATTTTTTTAAAAAAAATTCAATTATTTTTTTAATTACCTTTACATAAAGTGCTTAAAGATGTTGATCTACTTTAAATATTATTTTGAGATATATTCTTCGAAGTATGTTTTTGGAATTGGGTTCCACGAAAACACCTTCTAGTGCTAGGGGTTCCACGAAAGCACCTTTCAGTTCTATGGGTTCCGTGAGTTAAAAGAGTTTGAAGACCACTGGGTTAATTGATTAACTTGTTCATATATATAAAAAAATTCACATTGTATGTCAGGCATATTATTTCTTAAACATTTGCTTAAAAAGATGTTTCCTTTAAAGAATATTTACTTAAAAGGTTTTCTAAATACTCTCTTTTTTCCTGTTTTATGGATAATTACGAAATTTTTAAAACTTTTTATGACCATTCCGAACAATCAATTTTGTTATTTGTTTATTTACTCTCGTGAAATCAGAATAAAAAAGAAAAGAAAAGCATGCTTTTGTGATCATGTAAGATTAATAGTAAAGACGAAATTAAAATAATTTATTATAACAATTTATTGCAAATCTTTATCCCCCTCCAAACTCTAAACATTTACGAACTATCACTTGATGTAAAATACAGAAATCCAATTTTAAAAAATTATTTTGTATTCCTTAACATATTCAAAAAATTTTAAGGTTTATAGTGTTTTGAAATAGATAAAAGAAAAAAATCTTAATTCTCACAATGAAAGTATTCGAAAATAAATAGGTTACCATATTTTTAAAAAAAGCAAAAATACTTGAATTCAATAACAGGAATTTGTAAGAAATTTATGTGTGTTTATAGAATTATTCTGCCAAATAATTATATTTTTCTGAGTGAAAGTCTTTAAATAAAATTAATAGAACATCAAACGAATCTCGGCTAAAGATAATGATATATTTTCCGTATTAAAAGTTTTTATAAACATTTATTCTATTCATCAGAATTACTTTACCTTCGCTTTTCTTTTTCTTATAACCTACAAAATCAAAGGTGTATAAAATTATATTTTGTACCTTTGATGTTTAAAAATGCTTACATTTTTATAAATTTAAAAAAAAAAAGAACAAAACAGTCGAGAAAAAAAGTATTCGAATATTTAAAATGCCGCCAGCATTCTAATTTCCTTTAAATAAGAGTAACCGAACTGCAACAACTAAAAATAAAAATTCTCTCATTCCTTTCCTATTTATATAAAAATAAATTTCGGAAACTTTTTTTATGTACTTGTTTCGTTTTCACACAAACAAGTTATTTCAAAAAAAATTTTTACACATATTTTATTATAATTCCTCCCCATTTCTTTCTTCCTTTTTTTTTTTAAAAAGTTTTCTTCGTTTAATAGAAAAGAACTGATATTTTCTTATCAGTTTTAAAGTTTTTAAAATATTGTTTGCATTGTTTTCAGTGCTGAAACAGTCTTCACTCAATAATACAAGGGGAAAAAATTTTAATTAAATTAATCTTAACATCAATTGTGTTGAACACAGACCTGCAAACAAAAGTTTAACCTTATAATTCGAAACGCATTCCAACGGAAGCCAACTAGATAAAATATGTGATTGTTTATTCTAGCGTTCTGCTTTCCACAAAGGTTTGCTACTGAAATAAAATTTCACCAAAAGCTTGTAATGTAGTAAAGTAAGAGTCGTATAAAAATACATTTCATACTTTTAAAAATCAATTGATAAATATATATTGTCTTAATTCAAATATAAACAGAAATCTCTAAAAACAGGACTGAAAATACTCTTAATTTGTTTCTATTTTGAAGACAAGGGGGAGACTACAATATTTTTCGTTAGATCACGGAGCATACACGGGAGAGTAAAAAATTTTAAGACAGAAAAGAAAAAAATCTCATAGGTAACTATATATCTACCAGAAGCCACAAAAATTATTAAATCCAGATTAATTTAAGATTTTTTTTTCAATAAAGAACTTCATATTTTTTAATGGCCACATTCATTTTGCTCGTTTTTAAAATTCAAAATGTACCTCAAAATTTAAATTTTATTTAAAAGTTTTTTTTTTGTATCTTGGAAAATATCTCTCGTGGTATTTAATTAATTTGAAAATTGGCCAAAAAATTTTAAAATCGAAGAAGTGCAACGAGCATTTTTTCAGAGTAAAAAAAACAACTTAATGTTCAAATTTTTTTCTCCTTTATTGACGCAAGTAAAAAACACTTGTGTCAAATTATTTATTTTATGATTAAATGTGGAAAATAAAAAAACCGTTTTAAATTTTAAACCACTTTAGGATATACTTATCAAATATGTGTGAAAAATGGCGAAAATGTGTGAACAATTCACAGGTTGTGAATGTTTAAGGTATCCGAACACGTTGAAAATGACCAAATTCGGTCTAGACAGATATTATTGTTTTTATTTTATTGAATAGAGCGATCTTTTGGCTTTACGAAACATACTTTGTTTTGTTTCTACGCTACTAGAGGTCAAGTTACTATTAATTTTATAAAGTTAGAAAAACCGGAAGTGGGTCTTTGATCTACCAGAAGTGGGCATTTAAATTGCTCAAAATCTATCAGGGCGAGTCTCATAACTCAAAATGTTACGAATGTATTTCTATAACACTTTTTGAACCAGATATTTACGTTATTTTCTAGAGAATGTACTAAAATATTTCTTATTGTATGAATACTTTTTGAGTTATGGTTTGTTAAATAATGGTCTCATAAAGAATGTAATATTTTTTATAATGTTTACTCAATCAGCTCTAAAATTTTCAGATTTTAATACAACATTAAAATTTTAGTACACTTTCTAAACAAATGCATATACTTTTTTTAGTAATACTTTTACAAATATTTATTTATTACTTTTTTTACTTAACTGCTTCGAAGTTTTTCAGAAATATTGCTAAAATTTCACTTATAGTGATTTTTGTAAAACTCAGGTAATTTATTTAAAATATTGTTGGTTAAATAGTAGTATTTATTGGTATTGATTCCTAAAAAAGCATTTATAATGTTTAAATATGTTATTTTGTGAAAAAGAACTCCGAACGTGTTTGGATACCTTAAAAGAAATTCATGAGAAAAATTGCTATGAGTACTAATTGCACAATAATTTGTAATTTATGTTGTATAACAATAGTAAATTAAGTCATTTTAATATTAAGATAGAAATACTAAACTATATTTTCTTAAATATTGCAGAAACTTACAAATAAAGTATTTTTCATTCCTATCATTTCTTTAGTTACATTTGCAATTCTATAACAAAATCTTTATGTAACATTAGAATAGTGGAAAGACAGAACATAAATATGGTGGTTTTTTAAAATCAGATTAATTTTTTTAAGGTGTATTTTATGCTTTGGAGGAAAAAATGTATATATAGAGAGAAAGTAGTAGAGAAAAATATTTTGATAAAAAAAGAACAATTTTAACAATACATTAATGCATTAGTTGTTTCAAAACGATTATTCCTATAATCATAATAAGTTTTTAGCTATCATTTTTAATAAATGCAACTATACAAAAATTTAAAAATGATTAAAAATTGAGCAGATCTTTATTAGAATTGCAATTATGCTATCTGTAGAGTAATTCATGAGCTTCAAAGTTTTATCAAAATAGCAATTAAAAAACAAAATAGCGCTTTTGTGATTCTGTTCCTAATGATATCTGAAAAAAAAATATGTTTAAAAAGTTTTCGTAAATATTTTGAATACCGTTATTTTTAATATTTATTCTTATTAACTTAAAAAAAATGAAATTTTAAGAAATTTACTTCAGCGTTTATGTAAATAATTGTTACAACCTTTTAACAACTATTTTGTTAATTTTCCTTGATAGCTGTTTTTCTACTGTTGTTATAAGCAACAACTTCTATTCTCTTCTTTTTTTATTCTCAGATTTTTCATAAATGTAAATGGAAAATTAAATTTTTAAAAAAATGAGAAATTATTCTTTTTACTTTTACAAGAATTTAGGCCTCGCAATCGAAATATTCATTTTTATCCCAAACATGAATATACGTAATTAAGAATAGAAAATTTCCTATTTTTCCCATTTTGTTTAAACTTAGAAGGAAACTTGTAGAAATATGTTCACATTAAAGATAGATAAAAGCAATGCAATAAAGACTGTAGAAGTAAAAAATATTGGATATAATGTATTATTTAATTAGGTTGCTTATATTCATAATAACTATTGCTGTAATGTTTCAGAAATTTGAAATAGCTGTATTGCAGTTACTTTGTAATTGTTGTTAATAAATTTTCTCTCTTTCCAGTAATTTTTCAATTCCTACTTTGTGTGTGTGTGTGTGTGTGTTCACTCTCTCTTTATATGTATATCTTGTTCAAATTTTACCTCTCAATTGTTAATAAAATATCTTTCATTCATCCACTGAAGATCAAATACATTTTTTAAACTTGTAGTGGATGACACTTGATGTCAATACAGATTTTCAAATATTAATTCATTAATTAAATTTTATTTTTTTATTTTAAATTTATTTTGAGTTATTTCTGACGAATTTAGAGCTAGAACCAACATATGGCACCAGTAAGTTTTCCTAGCGAATTTTTTCTTGGCTTCAAATATATTTTTTTAAACTTGTAGGGGATAACACTTGATGTTGATACAGTTTTTTCAAATATTAATTCATTACTTCATTTTAATTAACTAAAGTAAAATGCTTCTTTGTTGACCTAAGTAAGAATTGATTAAAAAAAATTTTTTTTTATATTACTCTAGTTAAATTAAAAGACAACAGTGAAAATATAATTTGCACGTTTTTTACACTCCAGGCTATTAAAATTGAAACAGAGGAAGAAAAGCAAATAACAAAATTTTACTTGTTTTACCTTTTTTTTTTCCAGTTCAGTTGTAAGGGTAAACATAGGGGAATTTGGACCTTAAAACTATGTTTAATCCACAATTTTAATTCCTTAGCCTAAGAGTTTCTTATTATACAACTGAGGTAATTTTATTTTTACCTATACTACCTTGTTATAGAATTTTTATATATTGCTCTGCTTTGTTAGATTTATAGTAATTCATGATGAATTAATAAATATTAATAATATGTTCATACTATTAATTACACAGAAGAAAAAAGATTGTTTTAATTTTCGTCCATACCTACAACCAAACTACAATGAAAATTCTGCGTATCTTTGAGAGTGGAATTAGAACGAAATCACGGTAAAAGGTTAATGCACTTGTTCTTCTGAAACAATGTCTAATTTTTGACGAGAGCGATTCATTTTACGTTTTTCTTTTGAATTGTTAGTCTGCATATTTATATATAGTGGAATGGCAACATATTTTACTGTTGTTACTTCGTCTGTGATTAATTAGGGGGAAGAGTCTGCCAAAGAAAAGAAAATGATGCCAGGAATTTTAGTCTTAAGTAATTAGGTATAACGATAAAAAAAAAACCGGCAAAATATTTCGTTCCGTTGAAATATTTTAATGACTGATTGATTTTTATCGTAGCAAATTGGCAAGCTTACATTTCGATTGATAATGAGGTAGATGTTTGCGTGATTATCAGAAGAAATGTACTCTTCAGTAACAATGTTGTTAAATTCAAAAAGAATAACATGTCATTACTACTTGCTCACTTTGTTTGAGGCATGGGAAAAGATTTGAAAATCAGTAAAAGTATTCGACAGTCGTTTTTCTTTTTTTTTATAAATTTAAACTATGAAGGGTGCATAATATAACTCAAAATTACTAACTCTTTTGCTACACTTAAGATGTAACAATGGAACAAGTTTCTTAATTTATGTAAATTATTTTGGAATAGGTGTGGATTCACGCACGTTGATGACTTCAGCGAACATTTGCAAAAATACTTTGGAAGAAGTACTTCCTAATCATTTGCCAGCCAACAAATAAATTAGACTCAAGAGAAACTTTAAGAAATAACAATAAATAAGAGAGACAGGGAGGTCAAGGGTGGGATTCGAACCAGGAAGACACTTTCGGAAGTAGTCAGGGCTGTTCCTGGGTGTGCCCTGGCACGTAGTCACGGAAACTAACTCATAATAAAAATATCTGCTGTGAAAATTAAAGATGGTCTCGAGATAGAAAGTACATAGACAGAAAAAGCAAGATAAAACCATCTTATTTTGTTTATTTACAGCATTTTATCTCTGTCATTCTAAATGAAATGGCAGAGTGAAATTGCTGAACTTCAAGTTAATAGAATAACAAGTAATATAAAAAAAAATTTAAAGTCAATTTCTACTTATGTCAAGCGACATGGAGAAAATATAAACCGAAAATGTATGATTTCTGATTTAATTTCGAAAAATATTAAAGCTAGGAATAATATATGTTTTCATTTTTTTTTTCTTCGGACAAATAAAAAAACGTTTTATATCTATTTATTTTCATTTTAAAGTAACGTGGAATAAATTGCATTTCAATGGACAAACAAGCTAAGAGTTCTTGGACTTAATTCATATTTCTAAATAAAATAAATGTTGAAGTATTGTGTGTGTGTGTGCATGCATGTAAAAACTTCGATTATTCGACATTTTTCCATCCGGAGCTCTTTGATGACAGAAGCTTTTTTCCCCAAAAACTAATATTTGTTCTCTCTTTTAACTATCAAATTAAAGCAATTACATTAGTTAATGATTAAAATGCACAGCAGAACTTAATTACATCAAATAAAGTTTCATTTCAAATTTATAAACATAGTTAAGTGAATAATTTAAAGAAGAAATATTCTGTGAAATGTATTAATAGTTATTTAGAATAATTTTTTTAGAATTCTAGATCCACTACAATAATTATAATGCGACTTTAACTTGTATAGCTAGTTCCGGAAAAATTTTTTGAATTTTTTTTTTAGGTTAGGTTTATTACATTCATATAATAAGGACTGCAATATAGTTATAAAAAGGAGGAACTGGATCGTATCGACTTCAAACTGCTAATAAAATTCAGCCGAGAGTTTCAGAAACAAAAACTTAAAATAAATTATACACAAGAAAATATATATAATTTTAATAAAAAAAAGTTTTGTGTTTACGCATCTAAAAATCTCTCTAATCCCCTCAACAGGTTTACTTAAAGGTTATTCTAAAAATGGCCAAAAAAAAAAAAAAAAAAAAAAGGAATTATATTTGATTACTAGACTTTATTCAAAGATGACTTTAAAAAAATTGATTGAAAAACGATGTAATCAAGACAAAAGTTTAAGCAATTAATTAAAAACAATTCCGCAAATTTTTAAAATTTTTTTTTAAAAAGTGCTAAAAATATGTGTTTTTTTAAATTTAAAAATAATAACCTCTCCNCTCCATGCACAACAATATGCAAAAAAAAAAAATGAAACTTATAAAAGTACGTGGATTTCCTTATGGTGATTATCATCTAATCAAATTTAATACCAACTACCCATCAAAAAATATACAAAACTCTTATAAGGGGCAAAACTAAAAAGAGAAAAACGTATTAATTTATAATTCATAAATATTTTATAAGTTAAAAATGATCTAATATGTATTTTTGTTTTGGAACAAAAATTAATGTTTATTTAGAGATTAAGTGATGTCTATGATGAATATGTTATAATATGACGCATTAAAGACTCTTAGTTAAAATGCGTAATACAGTTTTCTATAAATTTCAAATGGATATTAAATTCTTATTCCAAATCTTTTCGAAATATTCAGTTCATTAAAAACTGTTCCTAACAAATTAAGTTTGAAAAATATTACAACGATGGATGAATAAATAGTTATATTTATAAATAATAATTTTATTATTTGATAAAATTGACGATGCAAATTTGAAACTTTTAAGAAACAGATGATTAAGATTCTGCGAGTTGATTTTTTTCATTTACAGTCTTTACTTCTAGGAACATTATCAAAAATATAACAAATTTAGCCCAAGACTTCAAGAAGTTCCAAAAGTGTAAGTATAATAACTCAATACTTAAGGTATCCAACTACGTTCAGAACCGTGATTTTAAAAAGCGCATAAATGGATAGTTTTCGGGATATTTAGTGTCACTTAGATTAGAATACATGTATAAAATTGTTTTAAGAACATTTTGGCAAAAAAAATTATTTAAATACAATATTTAGGCAAAAAATTAACTTAGAATAACCTTTTTTCAAAATGTTCTCCTTTTGTGAAAAATGCTTCTATTATAATAATATTTTGTCTGTATATAGATCAGACCTCTGTGCAGAGGCTCAACTATGATTTTTGACAAATTCACATTATTTTCAGAGTTACAACCCATTGAAATAATTATCGGCGTTTTTTTCTTAAAATTTCTCCCCTCTGTTGTCGTAAAACATGGATAAACCCACTTCTAAGTTATATATTTCAAAAATTCTAGTTGAGCCTCTGTACAGAGGTCTGAGCTATACAAATGCAATATATTATTAAAACAGAAGCATTTTTCACAGAAGGAGAATATTTTGAAAATGGGTCATTCTATGTTCATTTTTTGTCAAAATATTGTACTTAAATAATTCTTTATTGTAATATTATTCTTAAAACAGTTTTATATACGTATTCTAATCTAAGTGACACTAAATATCATAAATATTATCCATTTATAAGCTTTTGCAAAATCACGGTTCCGAACGTAGTCGGATACCTTAATACTCAAATATATGTGTTACATGTTCAAAGAAAACCATCGGCTTTTAACAAAGGAAACATATCAACGGGGATGCCAGTAAATTAATTTTCAAACTTCATATACAAAAAAGTTTTTAAATAAAAACACCAAATATAATTTAGATGTCACAAAAAGTATATTCATGAAGGAGGATATATACTTCAGACTAAATAATTTTTTCATTTCTCAAATTCAGCTAAAGAAAAGAATTTTTAAAATGCAATATACAATACAAGAGGTTTCTTATGAGCCTCAAAACCCAATAAAAATAAATTTATCTTTAACAAATATCATCTGGCTTATAAAATATTTAATTATATAAAAACTATATTTATGAAAAAGAATATGAAAAAGAATACTTACACGACAGGGTATTTTAACATACTTTTCCATATTTTGAATTCAAACTAAGAAAACGGGATTTAAATAAACGTATTATTTTAATCTGTAACAAATCAATATTCTTTCAACAAATATTGCCTGTCTCACAAAATAAAATTACATGGTTCTTTAAATGTTAATCTATTCTAAGCAAATGTAATATTTCAGCACAACTTTGATTTTTGAGTAAATTTTCTCATATCTATGATCTGATTTAATCATTTTCATAATTTTTTTTCTTTTTCATAATCTTTTTTCTTACTATAAGAAATATTTATAAAATATATATGCTAGTATAGTAAAATCGCAAAATTTTTCAAATAAGAACTATGAAAAATTATTGTACATAAAATGTAGAGTTTATGCTAACAGCAAACCCTTTTTACTATTTGAACTTTCTCAGATTTATCGTAGCTCTCAAGTAGTTATACAGAGTGACACGATAAAATAATCAATTAATCATTGTTAAATTTATTTGAGAAGTGCAGCAATATCTGACTCTTAAAAAAGGACATCTTTTCAGAAAATAATAACAAAAACATGGATTTATTCGAATTAATTGATAACGCAAGTTGAAATGGGGGGAAATTAAAATTATGATTTCGTTAAGAAAAAAAAATCCATAGCAAGTTCTTGCTTTCGATAAGTTATAGCTATTCTGGTGCTGATATAGTAGTTTAAGCCTATTTATTTTTAAAATTTTTCAATCATTTAGCGAGTTTCAATTATTTGACTCAGGTTTTTGATGATTTGATTATTCAAAGACTAATATTCAAAACAAATTGTCCTTTTCTGGAGTACGAAAATTTATTAATTTAAATTATTTTAGTGATTTGCCGTCATTCACAAAAACTATTCAAAATTTATAAAAATAGTTAATTTTAAAAAAAAAATTAATTCTGTTTAATATTTTTTTAAAACTTGGTAATTTTTATTTTTGTCTCCATTTAACGATTTGAAAAACATCTTTTATCTAAAGCATCATACAAATTCACACAATCCTTTCAATACTAAGATTATCCGGTTTTGATTTATAGATATGTTTTCTAAATCCTTCCACAAAAAGCACAAACCGTGACGTCGATACTCAAATCGAAGTTTTAAATATCGCTATAACATTTCATTAAAATTTCAAATCACTGAGTAATCCGGAAGGAAGTAACGGAATTACTAAGCGTATTTTAAATTTAAAGAATAAAAATTTAAAACTTCATGGGAAAATGCATATACTAGACTTTCAAAAAGTTCTTTATTAAGTTTCTATGAATTATTTACTTTTCCCATGTCTTCTCACGAGGCATAACAAAGGACACATTCTCATCAATGTATAATGTTTCTTCAAGCCTTGTAAATTAAGATGCTGTTTATTTTTTAATTTTTGGTTCCCAGAAACGATAAATTTGAATGAAATCCTTTCTAATCCAGATTAAGATAACATTGTAAAAGAGCGGAAAATAAGTGTCAAGGATGTGGATTGTATATCAGATAGGGGATAATGAAAAATTCAAAGATTAATGAAGCAAAAAATATGATTTCCTTAGAAAGAGGCTCAATTTTTTTTCCCTTCGTTTTATTACCAATTTTTTTGTGAGTTTTCATTTTTTTACAGAAATAAAACTAATTTTTTAAAAAAATTTATAAGAATGCTTTTTTAAAATTTATAATACAAAACGGACATGTTGTGGAAAATACTTATTTGTACTTTAAAATTCAACAATCTGAATAACTATGGTGGGTAAACCTTTGAGTTAAATGACTTCAGTGGCGTACAAAAGGGGAGGGGTTCAAACTCTAACTCCTCATAGTGTAATGGATTTTGACCTTGGCTACGTGTTTTTTAGAAAGTAACCCCTAACCCCTCATAAGTGTACGCCCCCTTCTGTGTACGCCACTAAATGATTTACAAAAATATATATATATATATATATTTATGTGTCACACTTTGGCTTTTTATGCAGTTTGACATTTTTGATACATGCGAGAATAAAGTATAAATATATATATTGAGTACTATTCGATGGCAATATAATTGTTTTACACGGTGTGATTTTCAAATTAAGGCGATATGGTACCATCTTTAAAATTTTTTTTATTTTTAATATTTGATATTTGGTTTTAATTGTATTTTATAAAGGTTAATATTTAATAATAATTCCATACAAAAAAATTTTAATTTGTTGCAAAATGTTTGTAAAATTTAAAGTTTTTAAATTTTTTTAAACATTTTTTAAACCCCTAAGGCTTTTTTAAATATGTTTCTTTTCTTTCAAATTTTTTTTCCAAGTACCTTATAATATACTACATAAAACTGTGCATGGGTTTTTTTCTGCTACTGCTCTTTAATTTTTTATTAATTTTTTATAGTTAAACTTACAAAAATTCTCGAAAAAACTTTAATTTTGATTTTGAAATTTTTTAGAAAAAGTACTAAACATGTTAGAGCTAATTCAATGCACAGTTTTACAAAACATACATTTCAGAACATGTATAAAAAGTTTCAAACCCTTACTTCAATTATCAAAAAAGCCTTAGGGTTTTGAATAACAGTGAATGTACAAAAATTCAACATGGAGAAAAATGAGTTTAAAGTTTTCATTTCTTAAATAGCATGATAAAAATTTCCTCCAATAATCTGAAACTTTTATGTAATGTTAATTAGTTTGTTTCAAACTGCTTACCACAAATTATTTTAAAAATTTACAAGAATAAAAGAATATACTTGTATAATGAATATATAAACAAAAAGGTCAATATTTCATAAAACATTATCTTAACAATTTTTAAAAAAATTACACACACATTTTAGAGTTTATTTCATGCACAGTTCTATACTACCATAATAAACAACATGTACACAAATATTCATACTCTTTTTTTCCATAATTTTAAAAGCCTTAATATATTCACAAAATCCATAGGCTCTTCCAAAATTTACTCGCAAAGAAGCATTTTTGCAAGTATTACATAGAGTATTTTTAAAAAGATTTGTTAATGCATTTTTATCAATAATGACGTATGTTGGAGATCTGGATATACCAGTATATTTTTCATCCAAACGAGAAAAAGTATTGCATTCTTCAAGTTTTGCACACCTCAAGTTAGTGTTTTGAGAAACTTCTGAACTTGTCTTAGCATCTGAAAACCACCTCTTCAAAGCTTTCGTTGTGGCAGATTTAGTACGTTTTTTAGGCCTAGGCATGTTAACTTTTAAACTTTTTGGAGAAATCAC
>BMAV01025572.1:125539-155450 GCA_019973955.1 Trichonephila inaurata madagascariensis
ACTCACGAATCGATAACTAAAAGTTTTATAATCTCATATCTATAAATTTCACAAATTACGACATCAGTATATTATTAAAAATTTATTTTTACAAAGGTATAAAATTTCCTCAATAGACGAAAATATTTAGTTTTTTTTTAAAAAATAAAACGTTCAACAAATTAACCATCATTTAAATATCTCCATGTAGAATGGAATGTCGAAGAAAAACTGATACAATATAAAACAAAATGTAAAAAATTCATATTAAAACACAGCGTCCCCTCGTATATATTATCATTCCATATATTTTATTTTCCACGAAAACATTGAAGGCCAGAAAGTAAACTATTTTTGTATTTAAAAATTTTTTTTTATGACCAAGCCTTTCAGGACACAGTTTGAATAAAATGTAGGCGCGATTTCCATTGTTGTGTTACACAACAGCTGGCAAGGACTTTCATTTTAATCAGAAAAAGTAACAAACCAGTGTTTCGACCTCTCCTCTTTTGATTTCTGAAATTCAAAATAGTTTTGAAAAGTACTGAAAAAGTAATGAAAGTTCCTACACAGATTCAGGGTATTGTGGCAAAATTCCAGCAGTTGATTTCTAAAGGATTATATATAACTAGTCATAACCCACTCGCTTCGCTGGGTGTTTTATGATATTATAGGACTATGCAATATTTCTGAGTTACCTATATTCAAGTCTAAGCGTTAAGGTTTCAATTGTATTCAACATATATGCTGTTGTGTTGTTGTGGCTAATGCCACCTGTATGACGTAGTCAGAACGAGGCCCACGAAATTCATCGTAGCAAGGGGCTAGAAGTACACCTGTCGTTGACCTTGAGCACCATACAGGTGACAGTATGAATTAGCTCGACGAAATTCCCCAAGGGGACGAAAGATGGTGACACCACATATCTCCACCTCCCCAATTTTGGCATGAAACTGAAAGGGAGGGAAATATTCTCCAGTCCCCTGCACTCGTGATTCAGCCCACAAGACTTTCGGACCCACTGATTTAACGAGCACGTACTCCGTGTGTACTAGGAGGGTATTTAGTGGCATCGGGCATCGAACCTAAGCCTTCCGGTCTGGAGACCAATGCTCTAACCACTAGGCTACCCACGGCCTTACATATATTCTAATAGCCATCAACTTTTGATTTCAAAAACACTGGACTTGAACTTCTAAAACGAAGTCTATTTATCTATAACACCCCCGCAACCCCCTTTCAGATTCGATTCCTGCACAACCTGATCTTAGAGGATTACTACTCAACAAAAGAAACATACTTACCAAATCTCAATCTGTGGGTCTTATAGTTCAAAAACACCTGATTTTTATTATTATTTTTTTTTTACTCTCGAGTCTTTGTCCCTTAAGAGTTGATTCACGTAAAACTCATTTTTAGCGAATCATTCTGCTCTACAAAAAAAAAAAAATATACCTGCCAATTTTCAAGTTTGAAGGTCCTATAGTTCAAGAAATGTCACTTTTCTCTTGTATATATTTCATAACCCTTTCCAGAGTTTTCAGCGTTTAGTGATATGACTTCTGAATTAATGATAAAATAAAACCAGCAACTAACATTTCTTCGGTATTAGTCAATATTCACTTGGACATAGTATATTTATTATGTTTTACTTGGGAAAACATCCGAATATATGTAGAAAAGAAGGATATGTTATACATCTCATGTAAAATTCTTACCTAACGGCAGAATCCTCATCTTCGTAAGTATCCCCACTAGATCCAGCACCAGTTGATTTCATTGTAGGTAGGACGTGGTGGGCCACTTTGATTTGTTGTCGCCAGGTTTCACCTCGTTCACTGCAATACCTAAAGAATTAAAAGAAAATGTATTCGAAATCTTTTTATACAATATTCCACATCCAAAATGTAATAAAATATAGAACTACAAAAACAAAAGAAAATGCACTTTAGGATCATGTCATTAGATTTCAAAGAAATAACGGAAAAAGATTTCTAAAAAGATCTATTTTTCAAAGTATTGTAAAAAACTGGACCGGAAATTTAGTGTTGGTTAGTTAAATGAACACAGAAGAAAAAAAATTGACATTAGTTTCTATTGCTGAAATTGGAAGGAAATCCATGAATAAACTAAAGAGAATTCGAAAAGTTTGTTAGTGAATCTTATTTTAACATCAAAATAAAAAAAAGGACACTCTAGTATTTGTAGAATTTATTAAGTTTATCGATATTCAAATAGTTTCATATAATATATGCTTCACATTTCTGATTAAATGTGTATAACACGTTCATATATATCCTACTTTAATTGCTTTCGTTATAAAACAATAGGTAACAGATAGTTTTCAGAAGATGAAAAATCTTGAAAACTATTCATTTTACAATAAATGAGAAATATTTAGGAATAATATTGAAGTTTCTTATGTCGGAATAATCTCTAGTGCTAAGGTCCCAAAATAAAAATAAGGTAAATATTATTCAGTATAATTGTCATCGGCTCAATTGGTCTCTTTTTTTTACTTTGTTTTCGAGCTGAGGAATTAACTCTTAACATTTATATATTTTTAGTTTCTTCAAAATGAGATTTTAAAAGATGTATATATTTAATTCGATAAATACAGCAATACACTATCTAACAGTAAGTATTTTTACACCTGTGCAAATGCGATACTGCGGTCCTGATGTATGTCACGATCTCCATCGTTAAATATACTGTAGGAAACATTGATATCAGTCACATGCAAGATGCCACGAAGTACAGAATTATACTTGATTTAGAAAAAAGAAACCATCTGGTGCCACAGAAATGAGTGATTCTTAAGGAACATATATAGCGAGCTGAATTACTCAAAATCAACGGTGGCCTATGTGATTCAGAAATGTAAGGTGTGCAGTGATTGTCGGCATATCACCAGATTCACAAGACTGGGAGATGGAGCGTGACAGAAGGTGTCCAGAAGGTGCACTTAACCAACTGTACACACACAAAAGTTTTAACAGGTGTATCCGGGTGTGTTGTTTCGATAAATATCATCCGTAAGAAAGCTCACCTGCTTTGTTTTCAGGGTCATGCTGCCAGCAGTAAGCCTTTGATCAAGTCCAGCCGCACTGCTTGGTTAAGGTGATGCAAAACATATCAACAGAGTACCATAGATCAGTAGAAGCGAGTTTTCTGGAGCGATGAATTAACCTCCTCTGTTAGGATAACAGGGTATGGATATGATGCCTGTCTAGAGAAGGCATGGTTCCTACAGTAATTGTGGAATTAATGTCTTAAGATGTTTCCCCCAGTTTGGGCTAGGACCCTTGGTCCCAATTCATGATATTTCTACACCAACGCTTACGGCAATATTTTGGATGACAGTGTGTTTCCTACATTGTGGCAGCTCTACGGGTTGGATCCACGTTACTTCCAGGATGACAACGCTAGCTGTCATGTTGTGAAGTTTACCATGGATTGGTATGGCGAAATTGAGATAAATAGACAGGCCTGTCCCGAGCCCAGAACTAAACCCAAATGAAAAAACTCTGAGTAGAGATGAATCGCTGAATTAATGAGTGCGACAACCGTCTAAAATCAGTAAAGGAACTTGCTTGTCTTCTGTGAGCCTAATTGTAAAAGTAGCACTACCTGACATACAAGGATTTGCAGAAAACTTGCCGAGGAAGGTTGCATCTGTAATTTTGCTTCTTATGGAAAATCTAACTAATGAGTTTGAATAATTGTTTTTTTTTTATCACAGGTGTCCAAATATTTATTGGTAAATAGTGTACAGTACACGTGAAAGATTATTATTATTATTATTTCAGAACTTTGGAAATTTTAACCGTAAGGTCATGTTATTTAGTTTAATCAATCTTTTAGCATCGGAGCCGGCTAGGCATTTCATGAGTTAACAATACATTTGTACAAATTGTAGAGGTTTATCTAAGAAAATAATTGGGTATTGTAAATATGTACAAATCTCAATCACTTACCGGAGCATTCGATTGAAGGCTTTCGTCAACCTAGCTTTTTGTTCATCAAGTGGCCTCAGAAAACTGAACTCGCTTCCGGTGTCCACTTCCAACAAAGTGGGTTCTCCACCTCCCAAGCCTCCTTTCAGGGCACACGCCAGGATGACATGCCTTTCCTCTGACCATTCTAACCGTAGAAGACCAGTGAAGGGACATCGGGCGCTCCTGGGTCGGTCTCCACTCACCACTCGCACAGTGAGGGGAAGATTGGCTACAGCTAGCAACTGGGATAGTCTGTAGACGTGGCTGATGCTGCGGGTTCTTCGACCAGCGACGGAGAAGAATTTGCCAGGAGTTGGGAAGGGAAGATATAGGAGGTCTCCTTGACGGTCGACCACTTTGGCATACCGCAGGGGTTTGGAATGTTTCGAAGAATAGGTTGTGTCCTCGTACGCACCTAGGAACTGAAGCACCTCTCCGGCTTTAATCTGAAAGGAAAAGTAGGATTTAAAGATAAATATTATTTAAAAATGTAAACTAAAGGTAGACTTCCATTCACGTTTTGATATTTTATTCCATTAACATTACACAAGAGCAATGGTCCCCAAATTTTCCAAAAATAAGGTCCCATTAAACCAAAAAAAAAAAATTATATTTTCATTCATCTACACAATATAATATCAAGAAACAAATTGTAGATATTGAGTGTGTCACCAGAAATCATCAGGTTTTATTTAAATAGTAAAATTTAAAACATTTCTAAACTTAACTAACACACAATTTATTTAGTTAAAAATTTAAATTCACCAGAAGAATAGGATAGATCATCAGAGAGGGCAGCTCGCTAACAGATCTGTACTTTGGTTAGAAAGAGTTTGGTATAAGAATTTAATCTTGCTCTTAATATACGTAATCTTCAGTCATAATCGGGTTATTGATTCGTGAACTTTGCATATTTTAGTTGGATTATTACAAAAACACATACAAGAGTTTTTATTGCAAAAAATTAAAACAATTATGCAAAAAATAAGATCTTTTAATTTATTTTCCTTTATAGTTTTAAAAATTACATCAGGGATCAAGGTGTTATCAAATCAGTTGCTAAGAATGACATAATTATTTAAGTGTGATAATGTTAATAACAATAATACCGGTTATGTTATTCAGGAATATGTGTGTGCTTATAAATTAAGAATAAACTAGTGCAGTTGTGAAATGTATTACCGTATTTTCTGAATTCAGAACAATACATCATATATTGTTATGTGTACTCATTAACTATGTTTCAAAAGACAACTAATTTTAAGTAACAATCATTGCAAACCTTTTTGGATGTATGTAATACAGACATTAAAATTAATATTTTGAAATTTATATCAGTATGCAGTATTACTGTATATCTCTCAATACATTTCGAATTTCATGAAATTAAATCCATGATTTATATTTCTCTCTCGAATAGTTTTTCTTTCCTCACTTAATATATACTAAGCATTAGTTTCTATAATTTTTATTCAAAAACGTAATAAATTGAAATATCAGCATTTAAAGTTCTTTTAAAAAAATACAAGGAATATAATTTCTAAGAACAAAATTAAGTAAATTTACTTCAGAATAAGTTTGAATAGCATTTTATTAAAAATTCATAAGGCTCAGGTACATTTAACATGCAGCAGTTGTCATTATTCCGTGCAGTGTTTATTAAGTAGAATTATGATTAAGACAAGAGGTTCGGCATGAACATCGTCCGCCACGTAGCTCCCATTTATTAACACTTAATTGCAGTTGCCATAAATATTTTGCAAAACTACAGTGCTGTAAGATTGCGTATCTAGCACAATAAAATTATTAGTGAAGCGATAAAAGAATTCGAGTGAAGTGAAGAGAAAATAATACAAATTTTTAAGTTTTATTTGACAATCTAATTACTTTTAATATATTTTAAAGAAATTATCTGTTCTAAACGTCAACTTAGTAATCACGAATTGCAATTTTATTTTAGTTAACGTCTACTAATTTTGAATTTTTACTGTGAAAATAGTAGCAGCGATTTAATTTTAGTATACAACATATTTACTCGAATCTAAACCGCCCTAATTTTTCAGTATTAATGCTACTGAAAATCGGGTGCGGCTTAGAATCGAAGGCAAAACATTTGTCGGTTAGGGAAACTTGAGTTTCCACCCCTTTCAAAAGGAAAAATGTAGCTGTCCATTCTGTCCACTTGCATCGATGACTCATCCTATTCCGCAGTTAGCCTCCAGTGTTCAGTCTATCTTAAAAATCGTTGTCTGCTCGGATTTAGGAAATATTTTTTTATATACACTTTCTTTTAATCACCTAAACATCAAATATATCGGTAATAGCATCAAAACGAGTTCACTGTGGCGCAAGTACGAAAAGGGAAGCAATTAAAAAAAAAAAAAAACGGAAACAAAGCGGTGGCCACTGAAAATTTGCCATGGATGTAACAAATATACATCGATGGCGTAAGAAAAATGATATAATTTTTTCATGTTAATATTCAACAGTCTTATGATTCTTTTACTTTCTTCTACATTCCTTCAAAAAATATTGCATAACAAATGCATTGAATGACACGGAAGACAACACCTTGTGCGATATAGGCGACGCTGGCACCCATTCCGCAGTCAACTGTGATATTGGAAGTGATGAAACACTTTCGAAACGCATGGCAACGACGGTTAGAGTAATTATAGGTTCATGAATGGATTCGAAATTTTTTAATGCTGGTAAAATAAATTATTAACTTATTATTTCTCATTACAAATTTAAAAAAAAATTTCTTATGCATAAGATATTGATGAGCCTTTTCGTACAACTTTTTATTTTTTCTCAAAAATGCTTAGAGAATTTGGGGGTGTGGCTTAGAATCCATGGCGGCTTATAGATTCGAGTAAAAACGGTATCTATTGAACTCTTCTCTTTGGGATTTAACTTAAAAAACTAATGCGAATTTTCATTTCTTATAATTACAAATATCCACAAGAAAAAAAATAAATAACGTTGCGATATTTAGTCTACAATAAGGCAGGAAAACAAATATCGGTTATCTCTAAATATATAACTAGGATTAATTAGGGGGGAGGGGAAAGAATCTTAACTAAAACAGATTTGTCACTTTGAGGTCATTGAGCTGTATATTATTTTAATTATTACATAAAGTAACGCGGTTTTTTTGTGCATAAAGAAAACCAAATTTCACCGGCGAACGAAGTGTTCAAAAACTATTACCACAATTTTTTTCTTTTATTATTTTTTTTTTCTTTAAATTCGCGGTAATCATTATTCTTCGTCCTCCCACCTGACACACGTGCAAATGAAAGAAGCTTTTACTTTTTCTTAAAAAAAAATCTATTGCATGCCCCTTTTTACACCCCCTCTTGCCGTTGATCATGTGATTAAGTGGTTTGCCTTGACATTGGGGGAGACAACGTTCAATGCTGGCAACGCTCTATGCGGAAGTCAAACGTCCCAGCAGTTTCCTTCAGGCTCCAGATAGCAGCAGCCACCAAAATGTACAAAATTCTGGATTACGACAAAAATCGAGCAGTCTTTTTTATGACTTAACTCGACTTATCTCGATTGCGAAACCGAAGGGTCAAATGGAAGAGTAATTAAACAAGTTTCTTTTTCGATGTTTTTATGGCCCTTTTATTGCATCTAGAAGAAAGTTCACATACCGGCGAAATCTTATCGAATAGTTCAGATAGCTATTCAATGAGATTTACGTAATACTGCTTCGTGTTGCTGTCGATAAAGTTTGAAAAGGAACATTTCTGTGAAAGATATCTTCCATTTTTGTGCTGACAATAAAATTCGGTGGTTAGAAAGTTAAAAAACGTAAATATTTAAAAAAATAAAATAATATAATTTACTATTCTTTATATTAAATAGAATGCGCTATATTTATACAATGGATATAATTATATGAAACATTTTTACAGATAAACGAAGCTAAGTTGTTTTCACGAAAACTGTTGAGTACATTATACATCATTCATTAAGGTATCCGACTACGTTTGGTACCGTGATCTTGTAAAAGCCTATAAATGGATAATATTTAGGATATTTAGTGACACTTAGATTAGAATACATGCATAAAATTGTTTTAAGAATAGTATTACAAAACAAAATTATTTAAATACAATATTTTCACAAAAAATGAACATAGAATGACCCATTTTCAAAATATTCCCCTTTTGTGAAAAATGCTTCTATTATAATAATATTTTGCCTGTATATTGCTCAGACCTCTGTTCAGAGGTTCAACTAGAATTTTTGAAATATGTAACTTAGAAGTGGGTTTATCCATGTTTTACGACAACAGAGGGAAAAATTTTAAGAAAAAAATGCCGATAATTATTTCAATGGGTTGTAACTCTGAAAATAATGCGAATTTTTCAAAAATAATAGTTGAGCCTCTGTACAGAGGTTTGAGATATACACAGGCAAAATATTATTGTAATAGAAGCATTTTTCAAAAAAGGAGAACATTTTGAAAAAAGATTATTCTAAGTTAATTTTTTGCCGAAGTATTGTATTTAAATAATTCTTTTTGTCAAAATGTCTTTAAAACAATTTTATACATGTATTCTAATCTAAGTGACACTAAATATCATGAAAATTATTCATTTATGTGCCTTTTTAAGATCACGGTTCCGAACGTAGTCGGATACCTTAAATTTTTTTATAAGCGAACGATTTACCCTTAAATGAAATATTTTTGGTTTATTAATTCTTTAGAATCATTAAAAATTTACCAATCAACATTAAATTTTATATTAACACTATTGAAAATACTGATTCTTATTTTATGAAACTTCATATTTTGAAAATACAAAACAGAAAAACATTTCCCCTCCTTTTAATGGCCTTTGTGGCATGGGATCTCAGAAAATAAAAGAGCTCATGTTACACAAAAATTTTATTTTTTAAAATTGCACGAAGTTTTTTCATTTTTATTAATAAAGAAATAACGCACACAATAAGGGTGTTTGCTATAGGGTGAGGTTGAAATAGTCCTACAGTGCCTTATGGGTTCATCACTGCAATATTTTAAGGTAGTTCAAAAAACATCCAATCATACATAGTCATCTAAAAGATGGGACACCTTTGAATACCATCATGCCTCAAAGAATTAAAGCATTAAGATTCTACACAACCCTACTTAAGTAAATGGGCAAACGACAGCAATTTTTAAATGGTTAATTTGGTTGAAAACAAACAATTATTCATGCATTTTCTTTTAAAATCGGATGCATAACCACATTCGACATGCACCTTTAATTCCTTCAATTATAAGTCACAGAAAAGAAACAACAGGATGAATGCCCCGAATAAAGTCATATTTTAAAATTTTATTTAGAATAATGCATTAAATTTTTAATTTATACAATGCTTGAACTTTTTGATACATTTTTGCCGATTCCAAATCTTTTTGAAGCATATTTCTTTTTAGAAAATGACTGACTGATCAACAGAAAATCGAGCAGTAGATCCAATAGGAAATGCTTGTTACATTTTATTGATCGAAATATACATGTTGCCATTCATTTACACAAATATAATTTCTGCATCACGTACGCTAGGTAAATTGACAAACCGATTACAGATTCCGGAAAATAAAAATTCAAAAAGAACTGCACTTTAACTTATTTAGTTACATAACCAGAGCACCTGAAAGATTAGTCTAAAACAGATTTTCAAGCATGCAAAAACTAGGCCTGACAATTTTTTTTATAGAGATCTATCTAGCTCAGTGCTTCTCAAAGTTTCAATATTCGCGACCTAACATTCAATCATAATTTTCATCGCGCCCCTTCTTACAATAACCATGTATTGAAATCAGTAATACTATACTTCGACGCTACAATACGACCTTAGCCTCTTACCGGTGTATATAAACGTCTCGCTCAGTCAAAGCGTTAATTTCCATGGACGTATATATACGCCTTTTCGATGTACGATCTTTTCTCTGCACTGCTACCCATATAATTATTCCAAAAGCTTTGGAATGCAATAAAAGGACCTTGAAAATGTTTGCGAAGGATTTACTTATTTCACATTATTTGCTCTTCTTTATTCTTCACTCCCCTTCCCCATACACCACATACGCGCTCCTATGTGGAAAGCAAATCTCGTAAAAAGTAATCGGCAGTTAAGGGATTATAAGCCGTAAAAATTATAAATATAAGTGTTAATACTTGTATATAATTTTAAACTTGTTCTTAACTTAGTACTAATAGATTAATTATAAAATACATTGCGTAACACTGATACATTTATAAGTGTAATATATCAGTGTAAATGTGTATTTTATTTTTTATTATGTCTGAATATATTTTGTTTGTTTATACTTTCAGTAAATTAATAATTTTTTAAATAATCTTTTGTTTTTGACTTTTTCAATATGCTCGCGCCCCCCTCGTTGAGTCGTCACGCCCTCCAAGGGGGGGGGGTGCCCCACAGTTTGAAAAACGCTCTGATCTAGCTTGATTTCCTTACCTTCACTTTAACGTATCTGGTATTGCCCTTGCTGTCCGTGGCCTCCTTGTATCCCTGGGTTTGTTCCTTGGACAGGAAGTAAGGCACTTGAGCAGATGCTACTTCACAAACGCTGCTGAAGTAGCCAGCGGTGTGCCCTTCCTCTGTTATCACAGCTAGCCATCCTAGAAAACAATAAGAAATCTTCAGAATTACAGTTCTCTTAATTTGTTTTAATGGAATCGTTACGAGTATTAACATGAAATTCATTCTAAACCAAGGTAATAGATTAGCTTATGAACACTTTTGAATTAATGGTAATGGTTTCAAATATTACCTGACCAATCTACTCGTAAAGTTTTATTATCAATTTAAATATAATACATAGCTGAAGAATTACAAATCCTTAATCTGTGTCAGGCTTTTAGACTTAAGTTTGGTAAGCCTTATGGATCTCATTATTTATGCTCAGAAATTTGAAACTGTTGTCTCTCTTATATTTTTAAATATAATCTTATGTGGAATTAATATTTCAGAAAAAAAAGGTTTAATTTTTCACCTATATATTTTAAATTAATTTTGATTCAAAATATGCTGAATATTAACAAAATGTTTAACTACACATAACACCTAGTAGACAACTATTAAAGACTTAACTAATCAAAAGCATCTATAACAATATCACATTTAGAACATTTCTATATATCAGATTGCACAGTGACTTGCATTTGTTTTGCGTCTCTTTCCATAAAGCTCGATAATTTTTTTTCTCATAAGAGTATTCATATAATAATAGTTTTAAAAATCAATTAAGGTATAATACACTGGAATTTTCTTGACTGTGACCTCAAAATTTAGCGAAATTAGTGTGGGCTTATTAAATTACGAATAAATTAATGAAACCTTCAAGCTTAAAATAGATTTATCATTCCTTTTCTAATTGATGTTAAATGATTGATTCGTTTCATAATTACTTCCATTTTCATAATCCCATTTTGTTCTTAGGTGAATATATAACATTAAGTCTAAAATTTCGTTTTTTGAACATTCATACAAAATAAAATATTCTGACAAACTCATTTCAGGGGCAACAATTTCACTTTAAAATGCACACACACACACAAGTCCTCGTTTTTTTTAATTTAAATTCTCTTTTTTTATACGATATAACTTTACTTTTATTCCCTTGATTTTTTTTTAATTCGATAAATATTGCTGCTATATAAGGCGCGTTTAAAGATTCAAAATCGTTATCTTTAATGTTGTTTATGCCAATTTTTTCATTCTTACTGTTTGCTTCTAAAAGAATGCATGGATTATTAAACATATTTGCAATTCTTATATAAAAACAATTATATAATTATTTCTGTTTTACTTTTAAACATCCAAGGTAAATTTTTACATTAACTGTATTCATCGGATTGATGAGTCAAGAAAAGGAATCTTTGATATGCAATTGTGAAATCCATATGTTAATATTCCACTACGACAATAACACAAGCATTAAAAAGGTTCACAATTAAATAAAAATGAAGAAATATTTTTGTGGAAGTTATTTACAAAGAATTTCTCAGTCTAATTTGGAATACGTTTGCCAACTTCTCAGAACTCTGACCTTATACTAAAAGAAGCAAAAAATTTCACAAAATATTTCATAGTTTACAATCGCTAACTAGGTGTAAATATCGTATATTTTGATAGGCTTTTGGCTCGCTTATTATAAAATGATTATTTCCATTTATAAATTCAAATACTGCATAATACACTGCGAGATTCATAAAGATTTTAATTAGATCGAGAAAATTGCACTCTTTAACACATTTATACGACTAAAAAAACGTTTAAATATTTATGAATTTCAAAACAATTATAGGATACACTAAATAAGCAGCGTAATGAGGTTTTCCCCATAGTCATTTTGGGTAGCTCATAATAGGATTTTGACACGGAAATATATTTAATATACTATCAAGTTTAGAAACCAGCACTTAAAAAAAAATCTAGAAATGTAAATTACTGACGAAATCAATTAGCATTTAAATATTTTCTTTTACTATTTCTAAATGAACAAACTTTTACTGTACTTTCAAGGGTACACACATAATAGAAAAAATTCCAATCTAAATCAAATTCAATTTTAGTTATTACTATAAGAAAATTACATATTAATAAAAAAAACAATGAAAATAATGATTAGTTAAAGTTGAAAACCTGATATTAATAATCCATTTTAACAAATTCCCCAATTACAATACGGTGTAATATTCAAAACTAAAAATATTTCCCTTAATCCTTTAATACATTGCCAAATTAAGAATTAATTTGCGCTCGATGGCCTCAAGGAAGGCACACACAACACCAGTAAGAAAAAAAAAACCACGGAAAATTTAAATACATCCAACCATAACTAAAAACTTATTCTGAATCTTGACCTGAAGTGGTAATTATTCTAAAACTGCGGAACCGAGTCACATTTGACCTTCTGCAGCGACGGGAAACAATCGACTTTTACTACTGGAAAAAGAATCTGAAGAAAGTGATTCGACCATTCTGATTAATACCGGTCCTTGGGGTTTCTATTTATTTCCAACCCAATGATGGATGAAGTCTGTGGAAAGTTGAAGAAAAAAGACGTAAAAAGAACGCGAAAAAAAAAATCGACCTGAACTGCTTCGAGGGTGGACGAACTTTATCGCTCCCACTAGGTATGCGACCTCGAAGATAAACAAACGGTCCATAGATGATTACGTCACACGAGTAACTTTTGACATGCCCCGACGTTCCTTGGACTAAGGTCTATGGAAAAAAAAGGGGCCCTTTTAGAACAATGGTGGGTCAAGTTGCAAAGTTCTGCTCAAATAAAGTAAAAATGTTCAATATTGTAGAATATTTAGTATGGAAGACTATAAATAGAATAACGACAGGCCAACCGGCAATTTTAACAGTCGGAAGACAGCTGAATCGTTTCAGATTTTGTTTTTAAATTTCAAATGTTCTTTAAAAAAATAAAAAGTGGAATCCATTGATGCAGGGTAAGAAACATGCCTCCAAAACATCAATTTTTCCGTTTTTTGTGATCCAATCCTATAATTTGAAAGTTTATGACTCTTAGAATATCGTGCAGTTTAAAACAGTTTCCAAATAACTTCCTATTTTTTTCCAATTGTGACAATATTTTACACTAAATTTTAAATAATGAACAATTATCTCATAAGTATTCAGAAAATTTTTTAATGTGAATAAAAGAAATTAAATATTTACGCTTTAAATACTACATATTTTTAAAGTTGTGGATGCGATGATGATTTAATTCTAACCTCTTAAATCAAATCTTCAAATTGAACAATATTTTTAAATTCATTCTTTAGAAATTATTAATTATGCATAAGAAGCAAATAAGACCGAGTGTGCTGAGTATGTTCATTATTAACATCATTGAAAAAGGGTGGATGGTTCAGCGATTCTTTTTCTAAAATTTTAGTTTGAAAAGTTTGAGTTTTTCAGTTACAAGCTTGATCTGTAAGTTTCTTTTAAATTAAGTTTATTAATAATACATTTATCGTTAAACACGTATACTAAAAATAAAAAAACACACACACAACAAAAATATAAAATCTCAAACAGTTCGAAAAACGCAATATATATTCTTGTTGTGAATGTCAAAGTTGACAGATTCAACTAAAAAAAAAAAGACTTGAATAGTTATTAATGGTCAATTCATTTCACTTTAAGAACAGGCGGTAAACTTATAACAGTGACTTGAATACAACAGTGTTCAAATATATATGTAAAATTATATAAAAATGTCTTGCAACAAAATATTTTAACTACTATTAAATTACCAAAGTAACTGATCTACAAAAGGGACCATTTGCTTCTTAAATTATCATAAAATGTAGCACTTATGTGCTACTTTTCTGCCTTCCAACACATGTAGTAGTAATTACCAAAACATATAATTAACGTACAGAAAAGAATTAATGCTGTCATTCATTAATTCTTAGCACAATCTTACTATAATAAAAAAAAACCATCTTGCAACCCATTTATTAATCTGTTATCCACAATGAAAATGATTACAAATTTCCGAAAAAAAGAAATATGCAATCAATTTTCTTTTTCTTTATTTTAATTTTTACTGATACGGAAAAAAGCTCTTTCCAGAAAGTTACAAATCATAATGTAAACAGTAATTATTTCAATAAAAAAAAGGTGTTTTGTTTATTAAAATCAAAAAATTTTTAAATAATGTTAATTTAAAATGAATGCAAACTCGAATATAGTTACAAGTTTATCTGCAAATGGATTTTACTTCAACGCTGTATTTCGCATATAAACACGAACCAATTATGTTAAACGAAATCATGTATTTTAACTCAAAAATTTTCCTTATGCGTATTTTGAGAATGAAATTGTTTCATTACCACAACGCGCTTGGGGAAGTGTCCTTGAAAAAAAATGATAATATTGTTTTAACATGCGATTTTTAGAAAACACCGAGTTTTAATTTAGGCTTTTGCGACACGAACAGTTTTGAATTTGTGTCGTGAGACACAGTGACACAAATGCTTTTTCATTCGTATCATAATGAAATTTACATTTGGTTCGTGAAACGCTATAAGATTTTTGTCATCGACATGCAAGAACTATATTTATCAACAACAACCATAAAATATTTTACAATGTCTCTGTGCTTACGTTGTGTCGAAGAAATTATTTCTTGCGATTGTGGTAAACCAAACAGAAAAATGAACTATAATTAGTAACTAGAAGTTATTTCCTGAAAAGGTTGAAATTGAGCCATAGTTAATTTTTTTTACAATACGATCTAAGAAAATAACAAACTTAACATTTTTTTTTATTGAATTTATTTTCGTTTTTTTTTTTTTTTTTTGAATTAATCAACCATATTATTGTAAATGTGAAATAAGAATGTTATATGATGTATTAGGCTTCATTTAATGGAAGAGAAATTTTTTGTTTGATCATTGATCCAAAAACAATTTTTTTACCACGATATATAAGATGAAAAATGTATATTTTCCACAATATGAAGTTATTTTAAGTTTTAAAATATAATAAAAAATTAAATTCATAGATTTAATAAATACGACAGCCAGTTCCTACATAAAAATTTCTTACGGCTTATGAACAAAGCTTTCTATGCCTCCCCACCTATAACAATTCATTATTTTTTCAGAGTTTTAAATAAAAAGTCTATTCTAAAATTTTTGTTCTCGTTAAAATAAACGTAACAAAATTATACTTGACAAAACTAGAAACAGGGCAAAGAAAATAAATGAAATAAAAAAAATAGTTCCAAAATAAAAGTTCAAATTAAAAAAATCTCTTGCCTAAATATTTTAAATTTTAGCCCAGAAAAAAGAAAGTCACGTAATAGAAAAACAAAAGAGGTGGCAAGTATTCCATGTAAAACAAAGTTAATAAATGGTTTAAAATACATTTCATGACCATTAATAAATAAAGCTAGATATAAAATTTTTCAAACACATAAAGGGAAAAACCTTTCCTTGTGCAAGTTATAACACTAGATAAGAATTTAAAAAAAAACACTAAAAAAAACATCCAAAAAACTTTAAAAAAAATATTTCTATTTCACCGATAGAATTCTCATATTTAATATAAATATTTGTCTTTTATTTACAAATACTTTCCCAAAAGGAAATTGTACGAAAGAGCTTAGTTTAATTCTCTCACCTAAATAATTTCTGAAATTTCTTGATGAAGTTAGACATTTTCCCATGAGAAATTTAAAAACAATCAAGCGCATTAAATACTTAATAAGATATTTCTATTTCACTCCACACACAGAAAGGAACTTAAAAAAGCAACTCAAACCATAAGTTCAAACCAATTTAAATTTGTGTGCAGTCATTTTAAAAAGCACTTAGCCATTTCTTTCAAAGCATATCAAATAAAGACGAAACATTTCGAAGGTATATCAATTTACTAAGCACAAACATTCTGATAGGTGTTTCTCTACTAGTTATGATGGATGTATTCAATTAACCTTAACAAAAGACCGAGGGTGATATTGTGGGCAGTGGAACTAAGTTTCAAGCTAAAAAAAAAGTCGTAAAGAAGATGGATGTCAGTCGTGCTTCCAGGCCCATCCCCAAAGTCAACCTCTGAAGGACTTTGGTTAAATCGAGCAAAGCTACGCCATTTTCTGGCAATAAAATTGAAGCTTTTGTGGAAATTCAGCCACACCCACGTCAAAATTCCGAAAAGAAAGTTCAAATGAAAATACACGTTTAATTTCGATTTGTCAAAGAGAACAAACAGATTTGGAAAATTTCAAATCTTTACATTTGATATAAATTTTTAAAAAAATGTAGAATATATAATGATTATACTAGATAGTTGCCTCTTTTTTTCAATTCCTACTATTAGCTCACACTTTCTATATATTTGTTTATCTATCTTGGAGGAATTTTCAATCGTTAATAAAATATATTTTAAAGCACTCAATTGAGCTGAAATTTTATATACATGATTATTTTACATGACAATACAATAATTTAATCATAATTTATAAAAACTAATTGATTAAAACTAATTATTTAAAGAATTACAAATACTCAGCCACGTTGGTGACTTAGCGACCCTTTTGGCGACATGTGTGTGTCAAAACTTGAAAAGGTTTTTTTCTCACGTTTTAAAACATTCAGTTGAACTGAAATTTTATATACACGATTGTTTTGGATGACAATACGATACTTTAATGATAATTAATAAAATTAATTACCACTTTGTGTTGTGATTCTGTCCTATGTATATACATATTTATATTAATTATAACTACTTAATAAAAAGTAGCTGAAAATCCACTGTTTTTTAAACTGTGCGAGAAATTTCAAACACACGTGTTTTCATAGCAGTAAAAATAGCAAAATTCATTCCATTCGATATGGATTTAATAAAAACTCACAATATTGAAATAAATATCTTATCTGTAAAATATTTTAATCCACTGAGAAAAATGTAACTCGCTGTGTGTGTTCTCTTATACTTCATGATAGTAAAGTTTTAACTTAAAATTTTTTTTCTCGTTAAATTGCATGAATTTTATTTTGACCGAACAGATCATAAAATAATTTGGTACTTATGTATTATACCTTCGACCCATTTGCCGCCAAATGCAGTGATATGCATCCAATAGCGGAAGACTATTCCCACGCACGTACAGACACAATCTTTAACGCACATACGATGGCAGTATTTCGCGATTTCTTTTGATTTGGCGAAACTGGTCGACGGTATAATACCTAAGTGCCACTATATAATATGCATCCAAGAGTAAATATCTTTCATATCTAGATCGAGGAAAGAAAATCTCAAATCCTTAACATAAAGCCATGAATATTATCTTACGTTTATATCTATAGTATTTGTTTTAAATATTTACTTTTTCCATCGTTATATTCCATTATTGAGATAATTAAAAAAATAATATATTGTTTTTTATGCTATTTCTTGCATTGTATTTAGAATATCATTTTTGTATCCGGAACAATAAAAAAGTGTTTTTAAATATTGCCTAAAAAGCAAGCTTTCAGTTTAGTTATATATATCTAAACTTATTATTGATGCTTCATTTTCATCCAAACTAATTTATGCAAACCCCTAGTTTAAAGTGAATCCGATTCATACAGATATCTTACTTAGAAAGAAAACAGTCTTATAATATAATTTATTAAAATATTTCACCTCACTGATGTTTTTATAGAAGAATAGATATTAAAACATTCTAATTTTAGTTTTATTGCTTTGAATTATTTAATACGTGTAAAATTAATGCGTTATTTATGAAGCAGAAATAAAAAATAACTTTATCACGGTTATTCGATTTTACATGCGTTTTTAACACCACCAGAAGCAAAAATAACGTTGGGAACAAAAACTCACTTCGTAAATGCCGTTTAATAATCCAAATTACGCAACGTTATTGTTATTGACATTAGACATATTTCATAAAGTGGGAAGAAAAATTACCAATTCAAATACAACTCAGCACTATTTTGCTAAGTTTGGTATGTAATGTTAAGTTATTCACAGTTTGATATACTTTTCAAAACAATTAAGAATTATATCTATCAAAGTAAAACTCCTTAAGTGTTTTTTTTTTTTTTTTTTTGAAAATAAAGATATCTATCCCTTAATTTTATCTGCTTTCTAGAATACATCGCAAATTATATTATTCTGTTCATTTGATTTGATACTTACCGTTTAATCCGGAGTATAAGGAGTAGAGATTTCAATATCGGACCAAAAGTTCAATACCGGTATTCGGTATCTTTTAGATTTTAATACCGGTAGTAGAAATTTTAGAAAAAAAAAGAAAACACAGGTGTTTGTTTTATTTGCCGGTTTCATTAGAACGAGTAAATATCACAAAAAATAATTTGTAACTTATAAATTATAATAGTATATAAAGAATCACAAAAAAGTAAGGGAACATCTTATTTATTTAAAACACAAAAAAGTGTAAATATCACTATTCAGTCTGAGGTACTATTACAAATTTTTAAATGAGATTTTGAATCTTATTATTGATTATTATTTATGAGTATATATAATGAATCTGAAAAATATTTTGAACCCTAAAGTATGATGCGCAAATAAAATGTGAATAACAAACTCACCAATTTAAAAAAAAAATATCGAAATATTACGCACTTTATTCACAACTACAACCTTGTTTTTTTAGAGATACAAATATCAAACTACGAATCCTGCGCGTGTGCAGTATTACTCAGAGCTGTAACAGGATAGTTTTGGCCCGACTCCTTGGATGATTCACATATTTTATCAATTCTTTTGATTGTATAATGCAACTTTACATTCACATACTAATTAATTTCAGCCGTTAGGGAGACATAAATCAAGAATATATACTATTTGCTATGTTGGCGATCCCTGATCATATAGTGGAGACAAAAAAATTTCTTGTAAATATCGAAATAACTGTATTTTATCATCTTGTGAATACCGGTATTAAAAAATTGTACAAATGGCTCAAAATACCGGTATTGGGTATACCGGTATTGCAATCCCTAGTAACTAATGCTTTTAACATAAAAGATAAGATCGAACTTTACGAGTGCGCGGGGTTATGAAAAAGGTAGCTTTAAAAATAAAAAAAAATTATTTGAAAAAAAATTAGATATCTGCATATATCGAAACATATGTTAGCTTTTTCACGCGGGCCGCATACATATAATGACTATTTCAAGCGGGCCGCAACATTAGGATTAATGGAAGAGGGGGGGGGAGAAAATGCTTTCAGACCAAGGTAACATAGAAAATTTAAAAAATGTGGAAAATTGATCAAAATATTAAAACTATATATATATATAATTATTTTTTATTTTTGTCACTCAATTTTTCTAAATTGGAAGCAATTAAGAATCACTCCTTCACAATTTCTACATCAGTAAACGGTTTCATATGATTCCCAATAATATAACAAATTTCATAGGGTGTCTTTGTTACCACTGGGACATTACCACTGACAAAATACTTTTCTGCTGTTGTAAATATTATTCAAGAAAGCCTATTTATCACCTCTTGAAAGAGACCGAGGAAAAGTGTCATTAAATGATTCCTGTTTATTTTTTTTCCCAATTACAACACTTCCGTGACAAATCAAACTACTGATCCATGCTTGTTTTTCACTACAAAATAGCCAACTTCCCAATCATCTTGAAACAACTTATTTTCTTCGAATATTTTTTTTAATGCAAGATCCGAAAGATAGTTAAAAATTAGTTCCACTCATAAAATGGTCGCTACTCCACTGTTGTCTGTTATAACTAATAAGGAAAAAAATATCTATTCGCACCCATACGACATCAACAGCAAAAATCAAAATTGATATATTTGATTTCTTAAAGAATTTCCCATCAAAATTTTATAAACAAATGAATTTTTCATAGCAATGGTCCATGACCGGGCCTTTTAAAAAGGCCCAGTGGGCCGCACTTTGAGTATCGCTGATTTAAATAAACTGACATATCTTGTGAACTTTAAAGGGATAATACTAGAATAAATTACCTCAAAACATAGGAGCATTGCACTCGTACATTTCGGGTTTCTTGGAGGCGGCAGGGGGTAGCGATATACAGCGAATATATCTAAAAATTTAAAAAGTGCAGCTTGAAAGTATAGGATCGCGTATTAAGTCAGATTTTACGCAGCACTTTGAAGCTGCTCGAGTGCTATTATTCAGGGGTTGCATACTTGTTAAAGGTTTCGAACATTTTTTTAGCGGGATATTATATCATAGCATTTAAGAGTCTGATACGAATATATTCACAGAGATTAAAAATGCATTAAAATAACGCACATGGAAACTTGCAATGAAATTAAAACTAAAAAAGAAAAATCCATTTAGAATTAATTCAGGTGAAATTTCCAATGATAATTGCCGTAAAATCCAGCGTATAACACGCACCTATACTTTCAAGCACCATTTTTTAATTTTAAGGCATATTTTCCGTAAAAGGCGCACCCCCTTTTTTACGAAGGAGCCTGCAATGCACGGTAGAAATAGTATTATGTTTCAAAGTCCTTTATATTCGAGGTAGTACCTCAGGATTTTGAAAAAAGCAGTATATATATATTTCTATAAAAACAACCCTTTAAGTTAATAAGGTATGGCATTTCATTTAAATAAACAGTATTCCGATCTTTGAAGAATTATAAGTTTTTTTTTATGTACATCTTTTTTATTTTTGAAGCTATCATTTTTATACCCGGCATATAACGCGCACCCTTAAATTTCAATCTTATTTTTTGTGTTAAAAGTGCGCGTTATACGCCGGATTTTACGGTAAATCAACATGAAATATTTTAGTTTCTCTTTCTACGCATTAATATCGAAGACTAAGTTTAGAATCCTTCAAAGAAGTTCGCTCAAAATAACTAAAACTGAAAACAAGAAGGCCTCTTCCTCATAAGCAAGCTAAACTCAATTATGATTAAAGCACCTTGTTTCAAAAAACGATTTCAACAAGGGCAAATTCTTCAACAGCCACCGTGTTTCAATTACACCATTTAAAATTTACAACTTCCCAACACGATTCTAAAGAGGTATTAATCACGAGTTAATTTTACTTACGTGAATGAAAATCCCAAACAGAAGTAGGGCGATAGAACGTGAACACCGGGTAAACATGAAGCCCACATTAAGTCAACGTCCTTCTGCGAGTGTCAAGAATGGGCTGGTGGGTTTTCCGATGAAGAAAACAAACCCAAGGAGTGTGGACGATAAGAAAACTCCATAAATTGTCCGTCCGAGAAAAAAAAAGTGGTACTGGATGATTGTTCATTAGGCCAATTACGTGCTGCCTAGTCTATTTCTGTGATTAACCTCCAGATAATGCTAGCCTAGAGGGACAGAATACAGAAGCTGGGAAAGAAAGGGTATGGTTTGTGATTAACGAGAGTGTCTCGATCAATTACCCCTCAGTCAAAGTTCTCGAACTGGAAGTGGGAATTTTTTGTTGGTGAGAAAGATAATCAGTTCAATGAATGGTGTGTTACAGAGAACTAAAAATGGTCAGCTGTTGGCGAGAGCAAAGAGTAAAAATGCATAAATTCTGGAACAGCAAAATTTTATCAAGTGTCCAGCTTTAATAATAAGCATTAAATAGTAAGAAATTAAAGTAATTAATGAAAGAGATCTTTCAGACATTTTACTTTTTTAACCAAAGTGTTAAGGTTGTTTTCGATTAATATTAAAAAGAGAGCCCGATCCAAACTCAGAATACATGCAGACGAAAAAAATGTTACGCTTTTCAGGTGACATAACAGTCACATGATAATGATAACCACGTGATTCTAGCCAATCAGTTCAAAAACTCATGTAACGTCGTCATAGTCACACGATAAAATTTATCTCGCGTTTCCAGATAATCAGTTCACGTGCTCCGTTGTCGCCAACTTTTGCTCTTTGTAGAAACTTTCACCTAAAAAGTATATATGTATGCATATATGCATAAAGTAAAATTATTTTAATTTCAAAAAATCTTTTTGAAGAAATTTTTTTCATAACATTTAAACATCTTGACCCAATTGTGAAATTTGAAATTTTATTTAAGATTTACAAATAGAATAGCAAGTACAATTAGTTTAATGTCTATTTTGCATTCAATGGAGAACTAATGTTGATCTTTATCATGTGACCGACATGAGTTGAGCCTATTTGTAACGTTGCAAATTATTCATCGATTTATTATATTGCATCTATAAGAACTTAGAATACGCAGTTCTTCACTTTACATAGAAAAGTGAAAGATCTGTTTATCATACCAATACAAAGACGAAGTGTGAGTGTAGAATACATTTCATACTCGATAAAAAGAATTCATTCAAACGAATTGAGTAATGAAAAGAAATATGTGTTTTCTACGGGACATTGAAAACATTTATCAGATTGTAATACGGGGTTTTAATCGGAGGAAAGCATTTCGATTTTGAGTACTATTCCTTAACACTGAGCGAAGACAACCTTAAAATATAAATGAAAAAAAAACCAAACATTTGACTAAGCATTGACACCACTCAGATGGAGTAATAAATTGCACAGATTAAAGATTTGTAAGCGCATTCAAATTATTTATCGTCATTTTAACCACAAGAACTACTCTTATAAAGGACCCTCTCATAGATTAAACAGCTCTGAGTTGATGTTATTTTCCAGAACTACGTAAGAATTTGCACCAAAATCTACTACCAGAACCACAGATTCTTTCAATGGTAAGGTTAAACATTTTTTAATGTTATAAATGTGATTAAAGTACAGGAGGAAATTTTATCAAATCAAAAATAAATAAAGCATACAGATACACAAGATAAATTATAAAAAATATATTCATATTATTTTATGAAGCAATAATCATATTGAGAACTACCAAAGTTTGAAACCTCTACAGAACTCCCTTTGTTTACCATAGTCAATCTTTTTACAGTATGAAGCGTGCAATACATAAAATGTACACAAATTTCTTTGGAAAGGATAAATCTCAAAACCTATAGAAAGTTGCAGATCTAGTTCTTTAGACCTATATAAGCTTTCAAGCAAGAAAGATAAATGTACAACTTATACCCAAGACAAAATTAGTTCTGCATTGAAATGAATGATATATGCTTCTTGAATTGACGGCTAATAAAATTTTTTTATCCAATAAACATTCTTTAGATTAAAAAATATTATATTCGGGAAAGTATCCACAACTATAACATTAATAGGTTTTAAAACTTAAAATTCATACAGTCTTTAGTGAATTATAGTAAGACAAGCTTGAGAATTACAATATCTCAGTTATGCGACTTTTACTTGTTCAGAGTCAGAATTAAATCATGACACCCATCTATTGAAAAAAAAATGTGATCGCTATCATCACCTATAGTCTTGTGTGTGATGTATTGAGAACAAACTAAACACATTGTTCTCACCTATTTGAACTCCTTTGCAGCTGTGTTCCAAATCGCATACCAGTAAACGAATCCGCAAGGAATGTGAGCTAAATGTCATGCAACAGCTTATAAAATGTCATTCCTTTGTTGTTTTTTTTTTTGTATTAACTTTGAAAGGTGTGTTTTGTGAAACTAGAAGAATTTTCTAAAAGGAATTATGTTCTTCACAAAAGTGATATATTTAGTATGTAACCTTACAGTATTGCAGTTAATGTGAAATGATAAAATATATTTATTACACATTTCGTACTTTTAATTGCATTCCCGCTACTTTTTTTCACACTTTGGTATTTAGTGGAACAGAAGTACTGAATTGTTTCAAGAGATTACTAGATAGCGGCAAGAGTGGGTATATGTATAGAAAAAAAATGCCAATATGCTAAAAAAATAATAAAATCTTGCAGAATAATGCAGAAATGATAGAGAATTTTTTTAAATTTTATTTTACTTACGATTTATAGTTGCAACATTTTGTCATTTAAGAGTTAAGTAACTTTTTTTAAAATCCCGAAGTTCGTAACCAATACCATTTTCTAAGACATTTTCTTAAAGAATCATGTAAATTTATAATTAATTAAAAATTGGAAATGTTTTAACAGCAAATCAATATTTTTAATCAGATTCATAAATGGAAAGAAAGAAAAAATTTTATATTTTTCACTCAGCTTGTCATTCTATGCAGTTATGCAAATTTAATATTCACATTTCCTGCCTTATACAAAAAATACATATTTATATAAATGGAACGATAATATCAAAAACGTTTAGTTGCCGTATGTTTGGTTGTCATGGTAATAAAATATATTTTTTTGCTACTTAACCTTATCACTGCTTTTTTTTTCAAAATAAGAAATAAATACAACTTTAAATTAATAATTGGTTTAATATTAGTATGTTTTAAGAACTCCCAAGCTCATAATTCGAAAAGAATAATTCAAAGCGTAACAAATGTTCCAAATGGGCTAAATTCATGTGACTTCATTGTCACATGACAAATCCAATCTCGAGTTTCCAGTCAATCAGTTCCTGCGCTTTGCTGTTGCCAACTTTGCTTTTTGCAAATTCTTTTAAAAAGTACAGTCGGACCTCCATTTTACGAACTTCTATTTTGCGAATTTCCCTGTTTAGTGAACTTTTTCCTGGAAACAAGAACATTTTATAATTTTCTTCGTAAAATAACCTCTAAATAGCGAAGTGCATTTTCTATTTAACGGAATTTTTGTCTCGTGATTCGATTTTTTTTCTTCCTATTTCTGAAATATTTCTGAGTATTTCAAACTTTTCTCTTTTAATTCATTATATGGCGATCAATAACCTTGAACTAGTTTTACCAGGTGTCTATCTCACCGAGAGCAATAAAATCGTCGTAATTCTGAGCGTTTCATCGAAACAAAAAACTCAAAAAATATTAAGACACTCAGTAATTAAATTTAAGGAAACATGTGACAATGTATGCTTAAAATTACTGGTTATAAAATAATGCTTAAAATTAGGAAGTATCAAAATTTATTAATTGTAATATAAAATTATCATTATTATTTACGATTGAAAATCCCGTATATTCCTGGAAGTTATTTTTTTTTCTCCTATCAGATTTCTTTTGACGAGTAAGATATATAAAATAAACAGATAATACGTAACAGAAAAATGTGTGAATAATTGCTTTTTAATAACAAAGTGATTTATGAATTAAAATTTGTTTTATGTGGTTTGTAAAGTATATTGAAAGACAAATTTATAACGAATTACACTTTTCAGGATCTAACGACTTCATTAAATAGAGATCCGATCAGGGGCGCATACAAGGGGGCGTCCCCGGGTCTGGACCCTACCCCCTCCCAAAGCCTTTGATTTTTTTCGATTTATTATAATCCTATATATATATATAGTACAATGAATGTAATTAAGTATTTATTAATAATTAATTTCAATAATTAATTTGTTACTTTTTTTCTTTTGTTCCCGAAAATTGACAAGTCAAAAGAATATGTTGGGCGGCGTATTGGAGCATAACACGAGAATGGTGGACTTTCAACTCTCGGCCCACCCCTCCTGAAAAATTCCTGCGTGTGCTACTGGGTCGGATTGTATATATTTGTAAATAATAATGCACATAGGTGAAAAAAACGCTCTAAATCAAATGCAGGCTAGATAAAAGAATTTTTTTTTTTTTTTTGAAATTTTGGAACTTTTTTGAAGAATCTTAACTCATTTCGACATCTTTAACCCAATAAAACCAAACTTGCAATTTGTTCCAAGTTTTACAAATAGAAAAACAAGTTTTTAATGTAATTTTTTAATTCTATGGAGAACAAGGGATTGTATTGATCTGATTGTCATGAATTTAGCTTACTTGGCAGTTTTGAAAAAAATTTCTGGATTTCAAATAACGTCACAAAGCTATAATAGAAAGTGTTTTAACAAACGCTTTCAATAAAGGCTTTTATTGAATAAATTTGCGTTGGGAAATAAAGATAAAACCAGGTAGAATAAATCAATTTTTCAAAATAAAAATCTTACAGATCATTCGCCATCAATTTTATTATGTAGAAACGAATTACAAATGTTACTGAAACGACCATCTTAAACGACAGAAAAATGGCACAATCTGTCACGCAGAAGCATTTTAAACTTGACATTCTTTATAAAAAGGGAAAGCCAATCGTGGTATGTGACCTAACGCCTCTTCCCTTATCTCACTTTCCGTTTCAGCAGCCTACTTCTAAATAGCTTCTAATATTGGCGAAGTTTATTGCGAATGGACGCCAGGGGCAAAAACAACCTAACAAAGCTGCTGTCTCTCCAAAATGTTCCCACAGCTGCCGCATTCGTTGACCTTAACCCTTTTGGAAGGGATGTCGCGTGCTTTGTCAGATGGGATGCCTCAGATTGAGATGAGAAAAACGAATCGTGGACATAACTCAAGAATAAAAAATATTTGTTTTAGGGTAAAAAGAAATATCAAAAAATAAATGTTGAGAAAATTCTCTGTTATTAGAATTTGTATTATAAATTTAAATTTTTTTATAGAAATAATTAAGTATTCTACGAACGTAAACCCACATCTTCTCCACACACAGTTTTTTAAAGAATTAAATGATTTAAAAGAAATTTTACCTTTAAAAATTTCAAAAAATGCTTTACATATAGATTGGGTTTATTTAGAATCATTGCCGCTTTCACATAGTTGTTTTTAATCAAATTTTTGAAGAGATTAACACTTATTTTTTCTAATTTGAGTTTCTTTTCTATGTGCCTTTGACATTATATTATTTATATATATTCTACTGTCGTTGCTTTTATAATTTTTTTTTGTTTATTGTTATTATTTGTTAATTTTTTTTTTAAAAAAAAAGTACTCTACAAAAATTTAGTAATAATGATGGCATCACTAAAAACTTACTTCCATCATTTCCTACATGAGGCATTCTTTTATTTTTGTTTTACTGCAAGTGTAAAATAATATTTGACTTGCCTCTCGAAATTTCAAAATGCATTGCGAAGGATTATTTAAACGATTTTTGAATGAAAATGTATTTTATAAGACACGAAATGGCACAAAAAACAATTAACTACATTGTTGTGTTTTCAATCGAACTATTTCTCATTTCTTTTATTTCAAGGAAGTATATTGCTTCCACATTTATTATTTTTCTACATTACTAAAATTTCAAACATTTAAAAATATTTTAGTTTTACAGAAGAATTTAACACCCTTTTCAAAGATATACGAAGAATAAATTTACAAACTGCATAATTTTTAATTTGTCTTTAATTATTAAAATTTGAGTCAATTTGAAATAGTATTTTATGTTAGTACAAAATTCAAATAGTTTACAAAAATCTAATGTTTTCTTTTAAAAAAAATAATAACTACATAAACCATATTTAATAAATTAATCTGACGTAAATATATGAAATAAATTGGGAATTCCTACCCCCTCCCCTTACACATACCATAACAATAACATAACAATTTTTTTTAAATCGGGGCTTTAAATTTAATATACAAATCTGTAAAATCGTGATTTTACTAGAAATGGATACATTTTATTTTCTGTACATTATAAGGATACATGTGTGTGTGTGAGTTCAAAATATTGTTCATGATCTACATACTTTACTCATTGTATATGGACTCGTTAAATGCATATAAATTCAAATACTACCGTTTACTAACTATCTGTTGAATTTGAGAATATATGTACTTCTATGGAATTTCTAAATTCCTTCTCAACATCGAGTGCACACACTCGCTCACACACGCACACGAATGCAATGAAGTGCATACGAAAAAGGAAAAACGTAACTGAAATTCTCCCGAGGAATAACAGTTGTTAGCCAATTTCTGAAAAAACATTTTCTCATTTCTTATGATTCTTTTATGAATTTTAAAATCTTTTGAAAATATTTTAGAAAGTAGGAAAAAAGCAATTTTACAAAAGATCTTTTTTATTCTTTTCTTTTTTTTGTTTTTGGATTCACTGTATTACAAAGAAATACATTAGTCCAAATTTGAACAGGAAAAAAATTTCATAATATGATTTATTCTTGAATTCACAAATTCAAGATGACCGATGAGCCTTATTTGGGCTTCGGAAATAAGATCCACTTATTAAAAAAATAACTTGACGTACAAGACAACGTAGTGACCATACTTGTGTCTCCGATTTGCTAAATGTGCATCAATGAACGCTATTAAAGTGCTAACTGTAATGGATAAGAAATTTTTTTACAAATATGTTCCTAGTGGAGCATATTGTTATTAGTTTTCATTTCAAAGATGAAAGATTTATATACAGTTCAAATTTTAAAAGGGTAAAAAAGAAGTGTGTTACATTCAAGAAATATTAAAAACACATAAATATTACATGGAAGTCAAACATTTCTTGGATTCACCGGCAAAGTTTACGGTAAAAATGGAAACAATAGCACACTGTTCTCTATTACACAACTAGCAATAGCGATAAACTTTGAAAAGTTTCCACATTTGATGTTATTTTGTTTTGACTGAAGGGCGTACAAAGTCGTTTACACTCGATGTTGGTAAGGTGCTGCCCAGCGGTGTTCGTACTTGAAAAAGAGCAACGCCTGCCGGAAGTATTCCACAATGTCATGATTCAGTACACAAATAAATTAGACCACCCGGTGTTCGAAAGATATCACATCGCCTCACCTTGAGGAAACCGACCATTTTTTGAGAGATCCTTGCATTTCTTCCTCTTTTTTTCCAGTCTGCTGAAGAACTTTTGAAGATATGTCTGAAGCAGCCTTGGATGTGAAAGAACAATTTGAATGGTAAGGGTGTGATTTAAGATGATATGCTTCAGTCTCGTGCTGGAGTGGAATTGATTATGAGAAACTTTCTTACGAAAAAAGTAATGAGATTCATTGAAATTTGAAAAATATACGAGTAGGTGTTTTTGCAAATGCAGGTGACATTGACAAGGTAAAGAATGATTTTAGGTGGTGCCCACTGAGAAGATTAATTGGATTTGTGAGCTCTTTCCATCATTAAGTACCGAGATGGTGTTCCATAAAAGTGAATTAAAGAGGCACAGATGTAAAAAGGGTATCATTCACTTTTACTGTAATTATTGGACATAAATTTTATAGTAATTTAAAATGAAAAAAAATATTTATGAAGCCAATCTTACAACAGAGCTAAAAATAATATATATATACTAAACAATACTCACTAAATCAATATATAATGAACCAAAAAATTAAGGTAACTGACGGCGTTCCAAATTGTGATTTTGCAAAAGCGTATAAATAAATCATTTTTTTTTTATATTTAATGTCACTTGAATTAAGATAAAACATAAAATTGTCTTAAAAATAATACAACAAGAAAAAGTTATTGGAATGCAATTTTTCGGCAAAGAATGAAGAAAGAATGACACTTTTAAAACATTCTCCTTTTATGTGTAAAATCTTTTTCTATAGTTAAAATATATTGCATA
>BMAV01025572.1:160185-185522 GCA_019973955.1 Trichonephila inaurata madagascariensis
ATATATATATATAGTTTCAAAAAAAATTTTTAAATAATTTTCTTTTCAAAATATTAACAAAAATAAAAATTGTGCACTTTGCATCCATGACTTATCCCCCCAAAAATTAAAGGGGTTCTTGATTAATTTTATTACTTAAGTTTTAAAATTGCTTCGAAATGGTCAAGTACTTTTCAGATTGCCCATTAATATTCTTTTCACAACTTTCACTTATGCAGATATATTTGCTGAATATTTTCTGTGAAATACTTTTTACCAATAATAATTTTGCTTTTCTTAATATTTATAGGAAGAGCACAAACATGTAATTATGTTTTGCACAAAATATTCCAACTAAATGAAAACTTTATAATAAAAAAACACCCAAATAAGATTCTTAAACTCAAAAGATTGGCGATTTTTTAATTCTTGATTTCATGAGAAATTATATGCAAGCATTTCCCCTAAAAAATGCTTTTAATTTTTATTATTCAATAAATTACTCAGGACAAAGTACAAAAGTTTGATCTTCCAGAAAAATCATTCGAGAAACAGATAAAAACCATTATTAACAGAACAAAAAGAGTTGCAAACTAACGTATACATATTCATCCATAAATTTTATTTTAAATACCAATATAGAACAAGTAGGAGTTAAAACAAGTTACGTGATTTAGATCATTGATTTGAAACTTCCTTAATGCTAGAAAAGGGATGCGTAAGTGATGCTTTGTATTCGGTATGAAAATAGCATATATTTTTGCCTAACGTGATCGACAATAACCATAGATGAAATTCTGCAGAAAATCGTCCTTTCGACAATTTTCACGAAGGTAGGTCGGTTCAATGGCCTATACACGAAATAAACGAATTAATTAGTTTTTGTTTTTAAAATATGGTAAAGCAAGGAAGGTATCCCGATACATTTATTTCCTCTACTAAATAAAAAGATAAACTGGTTGCAAACGTATATTGATGATAATTTAAACAGTTAGTTCTCGCTTTCGTATTCGTAATATAATCCACTCTGAGGTGCATAAGTGTATTGTAGAAAGTAAAACAAAGAAAAAACCTCGGTTTTTGAAAAATATGGACGTGTGATGCTGCTTTCCTTTTGGTTAATGCATTACGGAAATATGAAATATGCCTCGCTCTTTATTAATTACTGGAGACACTTTCCTTCTATTTCTAACTACATTCATAAAATGTTCTTTCAAATGCCCTTGAAAAAAAATCAAAAGAATGATTAATCTGTTTTCAAATATAATTCTGGTCAATAGTTTCTAATATTCTTTCGGATGCTTAGATAGGATTAAAAAGAATTAATTTTTCTCTTTGTTATTTAAACCGACCAGTTCAATGAAAATGCTACTTTTAACAATTGTTTGTACAAACTTCTACTAATATAATCATTAATAACCTTTTTGAATTTTTTTTTATGTTCTTTGCAAAGGCTTTTCAAAATAATCGGTAGCAGATGTGTAGTAATCCAGACGTAAAATTAAAAAAAAAAAAAGCTTTTATGATAAGACTATTTTTCATCCAAATTGCTTTTACAAAGAAATTCTCATTAACTGCATATGCAAAGAGTTTTTACTCTTAATATAATCAAAACCCTTTGTGTTTTATTTAAATTCTAATTACTTCCAAAAGTCCTCTATACAGATCAATAAATTATTCATTCTCGTTATAATTTGTGTCCTTGTATAAAAAAATTACTCTCAGGTATAATGGAAAATCCACAGATCAAGCTTGTGTTAACACTAAGCAAACACATCAAAAGCTATAATGAGTATATAATTAGTGACGTAAAAACTTTCCTGGCTGCAATATATTATTGAGCACGTAAACTGTAAGAGGAAGGAAAGGAGAAGTGGTCCCTCTGATGTAGTCATATAATTCCTCAAGCATTTTTTTAATTGCTTCAGAATTTTCATATTTTGAGGTGTCCGAATGATTACTTATTGGCGTCCTATTTCGAAAAAATAGGCGTAATGCCCAAGGGATCGAGCTAACCATGTAGATCGTCCTCTCAAAAACAACTACAGTCGGACCTCGATTTAAGGAATTCTTCGGGACCGAACATTGTATATTCGTTAAATCTGAGTTGTTCGTAATATCGGAGTTAAAAAAATGCAATTTTTTTGCACTCCTCTTTTGGAAATTCTATAATAAGCAACTATATAATAAATATCCATAGTTAGAAACTACACACTTTTTATTCAGCAACTAAAAACACTATTAGAGAATTATTAAGCACCAGCCAATTGAAATACTTAAAAGATTGACTAATAAATATTTGACAATACTTTTCCTTTTTGACACGAAAGAGTTCTTTTTCGACTTTAAGCAGAAAAGAAAATACTGTGTCCTTTACATCGTGCTACATGAGATATGTTTTCACAGTTTACAAACAATGTAAATAATTAGAAAATGTAGCAGTTTTGATGGGAGTTTCACCATCAATTTCTGCATAAAAATCGTTACGCATTTGTTTCCGACAATCTGCCACGCTTAGCCAATTTTCAGAATAAAATTTTCTGCAAAACCGTATGTATAACAAACCTCCCTTCTCTCAAGAGAGCAAATGGTAAAATCTTTTAAAATATTCCTTGCGTCGTGGAGTGGGATAAAATTAAGGAACTTCCTGTCCTATTCAAAACTCATGCGATTGGTACTTCACAACTCATGTGTACCGTAAATTTTAATAGAATGGGCATCCTTCTCTTTCAAAATTTACTACTTACAACCAAAATCTTTTTTTGCTCCACGCAAAAAGAATGTAATTTAAAAAGAAGTTCTATTTTTTCTAATCCAAACTAATAAAAAAAAATATTCGGTCATTGAAATAATTCGTTAATTCGTGGTTTATTATTCGTTAAGTAAGGGATTTTCCCTCCTTTTTATCGGGGAAAAGAAAAAATTCGCTAAATTCGTTAAATATGGGTTAGCTAAATCGGGGTCCGACTATTTCGTCAATTAGACTTTGTTAAAAAAACTAGAATTTTTAACTCAAAGTTCTTCAGACTTCATCATTTGACTGTGTTTCAAAATTACGAAGATACCTAAGCTGGTACCTTGCTCTTCAAACTTCAGCACCACATTAAAATAAAAACTGGTCCTTGACAGATTTAGCGAGTACAAGCGTGGGATACGTGGCAGGTGTCCGAATCTAGCAGCCTGGGATCCTCATACGTAATGGCAACAAGTCCGGGCATAATCCATAGATAGACCTGGCAAAGTGAAGTGAACAATGTCAGGGAATCCACGCAAGGTTTGATAAAAAAAAATTTAAAAATTTTATCCATTTTTATTTTTATGGAAATTTAAATAATTAATAATTTGAATGGATATTCCTGACTGGGTGTTGAACTCTTTTGCGCGTCGACTAAGATCCCAAACACAGATGAATCCATACTAATACAGGAGTATCTTATTGAAATATGCACAAATGAGGGACTTAAACCAATGTTTGAACAAATATATCATGAATTCTAATTACAAAAACAGATCCCAATTTTATATCCTGCATTATGAGTTATTGCACAGAAGTTGTTGACTACTTTCCCATCCTTCAGTTTAGTAGAACGGTAGATTCAGTGCCTTAAAAACCTCATCACACAATACAAAAAACCAGTTAAAAACTAGTCCTCGTGGAGATATGCGGTTGCTACTCACAAACATTGAGAGGGAGATAAATACTCATAAATCTCATCAAGTTCCTCCAAGTCATCAATTTCTTTATTTTATTTTTAAAAAAACAAAAGTTATAGTTTCAATAAATGATTCTTCAACAAAATGGGTTTTTTTTAAATTTGTAAATTTTATACTATGCATTTATGTAGCTTTTTCACTTGGGAAATTTTTAACTTTACAAAGAAGTCCATGGGCAAGTTTTAACTATAAAAAGGGGTCAATGGGTTAAAAAGGTTTGGGAACCCCTGCTTTAGGCCATCACAGCCTTATTGGCAATTCAAATATCTTAATTCATTCTAATCGGAAAATATTCACATTTCTTTAGAAAAATAGTAAAATACTATTTGAATTGCTTTATGATAAAATGAAACAGACTTAATATTTGGGAATACGAGGTCCAACGGCAACACTTCGCCAGCTGATCACCATGTTTCTACATAGCACGTTTTGGTACGCTTATTGCATGGATGATTTTGAATATCTTATTCATTCTGACTTAGCGAATGCTCAAGATTTTGCTATTGTTCAAGTTTAAAATTAGCCATATAAATTTATAGATCTTTCAACAAGCCAGAAGTATTATTATCCCATGATATATAAATTTTACGAAAAGTTTGCAATAAAAAGAAAGTGCTCCATATTTATGATTGCTAACATCTAAGAAAACAATAGCTGTTGTTGAAGTCAGTCAAAATGAAATGAGTTACTGCAGAAAGATTTGTTAGAAAAACAGTAAACAAATACATAACTTGACTAATGCAAATTTATAGAATTTTTTAAAGCACCAGATTATCTGCCTAAGAGACGGGGAGAAATTGTTTGCGTAGTGTATCCAATTACGGCATCAAGAAATGATAAAGTAAGAAAAAATATAATAGAGAGAACAAACAAAAATTAAGTAAAATATCTTTTTAATGTTTCAAATAACTAATCTCAAATACTATTCGTATTTACATTAAATCAATATATTTTATTTTTGAAGCATCCTTTCCCTTTTTCACATTATGAAAAGCATTTTTGCTCAAGGTTTTGATTCTAACCGGATAGCTTTATTTCAATTCATAGCTCGAATTTTAAAATAGCTTTTGTGAAGAATTTTTTTAAAATTTCTGTTTTTTGATTATTTAATAACATTGCATTTTGAAAGGCGGCTATTGGCAATGAACCTCGTAACCACGACATTATGAGGATCTCATCAATAAAACCACAGTCAAAAGAAGTACATACTGAATGTGTATCAATCCCTGCTCATAGTGAATCTTTAATGGTAGCAGGCTCGAGCACACAGCCCGAGAGATAAAAAAATACAAGTCATGAGTTCACGACCACAACCACTCGGTTACTTTGGCCGTCTGAGTTCCGTAACAGTATTGACCATAACAAATATCGTTCATGAATCAACTAGCCTTTACTATGAAAGTTTTTCGTTTTAAACTTTTTTTTTCTCTTGAAAAAAAAAAGAATGCAAGAAAAATCATTAAAAGTTTATTTGAACTTGTTTTTCGGCGTTTCCGAAATATTTCGAAATTAATCGGAGAAAAAGTTTATGATCCACACACAATAACTTAAACTTCTCTTTCTAATGACAGCCATTTAAAATTTTTAATTAATTTTGTCCCAGTTAACTGATTTGTAAATTTAAAATTTAAAAAAAAGTTCTTTGTTTCATTTTGATTTTTTTATCAAAAAAGTTTTAATAGAGTTTAAAAGAATTAGTATAACCTTATTTCTTTGTCAGGCAGAATAGTAAATTACACATCATTCCCACACACTTTTTTAAAAAACATTTTTTTAAAAATACAAGGCAACATATTTACATAAAAACCAAATATAGAAAATTTGATATCAATTGTATTGTCAAAAGATAAGTTTTCCTCCATCTACAAAAATCAGAATTTTTTCAAAGAGTATACGCACGCTTCATCCAAAAGAAAAATTTAAACTAAACCTAAAAGTGTCCAAATAAAGCTTTGCAATCAAAGAAACTGGCCTTGATACCATCCCAAACTATCCCTAAAATGGAATTGTATAAAATTTTTTACACCAATCAAATAATATTTAACACTCGCCACTAAAAAAATTATTTCAACTGTTACGCAAGAAGTTGATTAACCAAAGCCATTTATTACACATCCGAGCTGCATAAGTAAACGAATAATAAATTTAATAAAAATAATCTCTAATCAGATCTAGAACCGAAATCATTTATTAAGCACCAAAATCGAATTTGTAAGATCATTACCAATTGATTGAACACCAATAAACGTCACGTATAGATCATTAACAGTAGGAATAGATGAATTGACGCAATTCCGTCTGCCACCCACTCTGTACACCGACCTTTACCAAACTTCCCCAATATGTCTACATCGATTCCATAATTACCAGATTTTTCCGAAATCCTGCCAAGAATTCGACAGTTTCCAACACCACAGACAGATAACCATCTCTTACGGAATCATTATGCTATGGGTGGATCTCCAGAGTACATTGACAACAGAGACATTTCTTGGAGCCCACACTCGTAGTTTTGCCAACTCGGATCAGGTTCTGGTCGAGACTTGAGTAGGCTGGATGTGGCCTACAGGCCCACATAGGCCAAAGTCATTTTGTTGTGTTGAAGTTCATCAATTAATCTGGATGCGCTTATTTTTTACAGCGCGATACCCCCACTCGCTGGGGTGTCTATGACTGATATCAAGGGCAGTTTGTAGGTGCTAACGACGAGAGAGAATTATGGACGGCGATTACTTCGAGGGTTTTTATAGCCGTGTTTTCACTTCACTTTTCCTTTTAGAAGAAAGTTAACTTTCCTTTTTTTTTCTGCCGAAAGGAAAGAGAAATGGAAGTGCAATTCGAAAATCCTGTTTTCTCTTTCTTTTTGATGGAATATTGCTTTAAAATATTTTTTAAATGTCTTATTTTTTTTTTAGAAAAAAATTGTTATACTAAGAACGATTACAAATGTGTTTGTTTTTAACAATTCACGGAGTTTTGAATGTTTATTAAAAATATAGCTTTAAATTTATTTTCGACAGTTTCTCCACCTCTCTCCACTAAATATTACCTTCCTTTTGAAACAATAAAAAACAAATTTTCCGATTTTAAAAAAAATTCAAATTTGAAGCCTTGATTGAAGAGGAAAACAAAGATTTGAAAATTACAAATACTTAAGGCTGTCTTCGGCTAATGTTAAAGAATAGAAGCCGAATTCGGAATATTTTTTCAAATATAAAAGTACTCAAACATTAATATTATATTTTGGCTACACTATCACATGTAGAGAATCGCTTATTTTATCATACTTCTAATTTTTATCAAATTTTTTTTGACACATTTTTTTTTTATAAAATGTGTTTTGCATTTTTTTTCCTATACCGTAATGCTAAATGAGCTATTCTTTTACATGTTAAAAGGAAAAACTAATTATTTATGAAATATTTTTAAAGCACTATATGATAAACAAATGCATGAGTAACAATGTCACAAATTTTGATAAAAATTTAGGTATTTTTTCTGTCTGAAAATGTGCTCCGCCTCAAGTTCATGCTCTCGTACATATGGCGAAAACAGCCTTAAACTAAACGAGTCCATACTGGCGCTGGACTTGGTAATTTTGTGTCAAGTGGTTAAATTACGACGATTCCTATTCTAACTGCATACCACATCTCTCGTAAGGGCTTCGGACTCGCGCCTTACTCGAGAGAGCTCGTAGTTCCATTAAACGTACAACAACCCCAATTATTCTTTAAATGTAAATGAAAACTATGTTTACCTGAATTCGAACATGTGGCTTATTTAAAAGTTGATAGTGTTATAGTTATAGGCTTACTCTTGAGTGATCAGTACTTTAAGAATATTATATTTTATTTTAATTTAATTTACATCACATTCTTGAAGCAATACGACGACTATTGGCAACGAGCCTCGTAATTTTAAGCTATAGTCAAGTTACGAGGATGATACCCAAGTAGACACGCTCTCTCAAAACGTCTACACCACACCAATAGGAGGACTTTCAGCCTCGACAAAGTTAACATGCATCAGCCCCGCTACACGACAGGCCTTCAAGAAGCATTGGGTTTCAAACCCGTGACTTGACAACGCTGGCCACAAGTTCGCGACCATGGTCACAAGCCTTCTACGTTCCCTTAATACTCGAATTGCTGTCGCAGGGAAATGGCGAAATTAGGAATTTCATCAAATCCCTAATGGAGATGATCACTTGACAGGGGATGTTAAAATAACGTTTCTTCAAGGTCATTTCCCTGATGAAAGTAAGTAATTTTATCAAATCTCAGAACTGTTTTAGTGAAATGATGAAATGAACTAGTCAGGATTTGCATTGGCAAAATGCTGCACAGGGGAAGGGGAGGCACCTGGGGGTCGAGTCCTTGTACTTCCTAACCATACGGGTAGTATTATCGATCCCCTACATATCAACCCCATATCTTTAAAAAAAATGGCACCATAGGGATTGATATTTTAGTGCGTAAGCAACCGAGAGGAAAGATATACGTCAAAAAATACCAGCCTAATTTTCTAATTATTTGTTAATTAGTTTCGAATAAATAATTTGTTTTTCCATTGACTATTGTTGTATTGCTTACTTCTACGTTTAATAATGCATCATTTTTTTTTTAATAAACACTTTTAAACTCTTGACAATATTTCATCATTTCTCTGAAACAGCTCAGGGATTCGTTCAAATCCCCTATCAGGGAAATGACCTTGAAGAGACACGTTATTTTAACATCTACCGTCAAGTGATTATCTCCCTTAGAATTTGATGAAATTCCTAATTTCATCACTTTCCTGCGACCTATAGATTTGATAGGTATAAATAATTTTAACAGCGCAAAATCTACGAAATTCTTAAATTTAAGTACTTTTCTAGTTCAGATAAAAATGATTGAAAGTCAAACAAAAAATTGTTAAATCAAAAGGATAAAAATTACAAAATAATTGTACAAGATATTATTTTTCAATTCCTACTATTAGCGCGCTCTCTCTCTCTCCTATATATATAAAGAGAGAGAGAGAGATAGAATCTTTTTCAAATTTTCAATCTTTAATAAAATATTTTCTATTCATCCAATCAAGTTCAAATAATTTTTTTAAAACTTAGAGTGGATGACACTTGATGTTAATACAGTTTTTTCAAATATTAATTAATTTAATTCATTATCGGTTTTCTCGACGCCAACTTATATTCATCTCTTGTTGTAACAATGTAACTGTTAAAACAGACAAAAATTGGCGTAAAACCTGTTTTTCAGCCAAACACTACAACAATGCAGACAAATTATGCTCTTTTTTCAATTCCTACTATTAGTTCACTCTCTCTGCATATATATATATCCTATTCTAATTTTCATAATAAAATACTTTTTATTTATCCATTCAAAGTAGGAATTGACTTACAAACTTCTTTTATATTACTTGTTTAAAAAAAAGCTGTCATTAATTTGTAAAAATCCAAGATTTTTTTTTTTATCCAAAATCGACATCTCCCATGTTAAGGATATTTCAAACTCAACATTTAAAAAATTCATTCTTTTTTTCGTTCGGAAATTAAAGTCACTAAGAATCCACAGCGATTGAAATTGATAAGTTCATAATATCGATATTTATTTGGCAGCTTTTTTATAAATAGCTTCATTTACACGGAGGGGAAATTTAACTCTGAATCCGTTTTCAACATGAATATGACAAATTTTGTTACTCTATGAATGAAATGGTTAAAATCACTTTAATTAGATTTATGAAGTTAAATCGTTACATCACACTCATTTTTCGCAAAGCTTATCTAAATAGTATTAAAAAAATGTATTCTTCATTTAATTTAAATTATTTACTTCCCTTAAATTGTTTTCTTCAATTTGAAAAACTAATATCAACTTCCGTCCATCTAAAATTACCGTATAATTGACAAAAAAAAATCTTCCTTTAAAACACGCGTGCCAAGACTAATACAGGGTTCTAGGAGCTAACTTCTAACAATTATTATGCAGTAATCTCTCCTAAAATCCAGAAGCTTTTTAGAATTAAAAAAACCAACATAGCTTTTACAAAAACAGTCATTATCTAAAAGAAAAACTACAAGAGTGATAGCCAGCAATCAACCATTGAAATCACTCAAGCAATAAGAATCCCGACAGTAATCATTGTTAAATATAATCAAGTTTTTGAAAATTTGTGTTTGACATTCCACACAAATAGTCTAGAAAAATACAAGACGAAAAATAGCGGAAGGTAATTTTATTTCCTACGTGTTGTTTCTTAGTTTCAACGGAATGTAAACTTTTGTCTTCTTTTCGAGAGAATTCGATATTTAACTTTAAAACCCATAATTATTAAGTTAAACATTTAAACATCCGTAAAGTCAACAAACAAGTTGTCAAGAGAGTGTGTTGCTTAAAGCTGATGGAGCGTAACAACTGAAAGTTAGACAGGAAGTGTTGAATTTTATTTTTCTTAAAATTACGTTGGAAATGCAATTTAAAACTATACAATGTAGCTCGTTTTTTTAAATTCAAAACTTATTTGCTAGTATAAATGAAAAAACACATAGTTATACGTATGGGAAAATTGTTAAGTTACAAAGTTCGGAATTCTATTGTATATTCGTCGAAGGGGAGGGGGATGGAAGGGCGGGACACTTATTAACTTTTAAAAGTCTCATCATAGCCAAATAAAATTAGTATAATTATTAATAGTCCAAATAGAACTAACTTAAGATGTTAATAGTTTATAATTATAAATGATTCTAGAATAGAATCTTTCATAATAGATGACTGCACCCAACATTTTAACTATCACAAAATGAATCTAAATTACAAAAATTCAGAGATATAAAAGCTTAAAAATAGGCTCGAAAGTTAAAAAATGTCTCGTACACACACACACACATTTAACAATATAAAATTTCCTAAACATTATTTAAAAAGATTTCATAGAGAGAACCCCATTTCAAAATTATAAATTATTTGATTTTTAATTCACATTACACTGAATAAACAAGAGGACTAATAGCGACGGACCTCGTAATTTTGGACCACGATCAAGTGACAAGGATGACACTCTCTCTCGAAACATCCACACCACTACAACAAGAGGACTTTGAGCCGGGATAGGTTTAAGGAGCATCAGCCTCTACACGGCAAGTCTTCTGTGGTACAAGGGTTTGAACTCGCAATTCGAAAACGTACGTCGGTCACGAGTTAAAGGCCTTGTCCACTCGGCTACCGTCGCAACTCAAAAGTATAAAAATTAACAAAAAGTTATTAAAAATATGAATTATCAAGTAAATTACATGTATTGCATGTGTATTATAAGAATTCACAGTTGAAATGTGTATTTTTCTTTGAAAATAAACGTTAAATAATAAAACAAAGCATATATATATATATAACGCATACATCAATAAATTAAATAGCCTTTTTTTTAAAGACCGCAACATGGATAAAAATAAAAAGACCAGGTCTGTTTAAAAATATACCAAGATATTAGACATTTTTTTCGATTTAAATATACAGTCGGACCTCCACTTTACGAACCTCTATTGTACGAATTTCTCTATTTACCGAACCTTTTCCTGGAACCAAGAACAGAAAAATATTGAATCTCTATTTAACGAATTTTTCTCATAACGGGCTTTTTTAGGATTTAACGACTTCATTAAATAGTGGGGTCCGACTACATTTTAAAAAAAAAATTACTAAATTTCAAACAATTCCTATTTAATTTTTTAAAGTATTTCCTTAATCTACATGAAATGAATTTCAAGCACTGAGTCTACAACTCAAAATGCATTATCCTTATCTCGAACTTTCAAGTCTTTTACATTGTTTTCGAAAACCAACAGTCTTCCACAATACAGGAAACATTATCAATCGCAAATCTTGGGGAAACCACGATAAGATATGCCCCATCTGTACAAATATAAACAAAAACAATTCAAATGGGAAAAATAATTCGTGTTTTGTAATTGCTGAAACAATCCCAAGTTGCGCAAGATTTCCTTGTACACGGTTACCAAAGCCACTTTAAGCTATAAAAATCCGAAATGAACATTAGATATCTATTCAAGATAGTGTTTGAGTCATACCTACCCACCCACAAGCAATGGATTAAGTGATTTCACGATGCTAAGGTCACGGAGAATGTGCAGGATTATTCGATATTCAAAATCTTTAGGTAAGAAAGAATACATGCGGAAAAAACAGCTTTTAACATTGAAACATAATAATACAGTTCCCCGTTTCCTAAGCGTTGTCAACAAAAGACATAGCCTTCAGAGGGTGTATTGAAACGCACGACTTTATTCAATGATGACTGAATATTCTGAATCCACAGACGGATATAGCGTCGAATAGCCTTGTCCTATTGTGGGAATAAGGATTAAACATTTTAGCGCGTATTTTATTATGAAAAGCAGCTTTGTCCCGCGTGTTCGTTTAATTTTTCAACTGCGTCGAGAAAACAGGATGCTCAATTAGTTTCAATAGTTCCAATTATATTTGAGTAGGTTTTAAAATCCTTATTCGTGACTTAAAAATTTGTTTTAATTGATATTTGCAAAGATATATTTATGCCAAAGTATGAATAAATTTTGCAATATATAAAATATATATTCTACGAAAATGTTGTAAAGTTATTTTTTAAGAATTTAGCCATGAAAAGCGACAATCAATACTCAATCTCACAAAAATTATTAATAATCCATTTGAATGAATTATTTCTTTTAATAAAAAAGTTTATAAAATTAAAAAAAACACCCTAGTATTAATTTAAAAATCAAGTAAAAGCAAGAACATTAACATGAAGTTAATAAACAGTTTAAAACTCATTCAACCTATACCAGAAAATAATGTAAAAAAATTGTCCCTGTCTTTAACTGACATTAAAGTTTTTTTTTTTTTAATGCAGTTCGAAGATTTGTTTCTGATTAAAATTCCCGCTTAACTTATGTCAAAATTCTGCTTTTGCTAGCTTTAAAAAAAAAAGCTTTTTAAGTATTAATTTTTATTTTAAATTACTTAAAAGTACGTTTTTATAAAGCAAAAGTTTTCCTATTAATTCTTTCATTTATACACTCACAGTATTAGTAGAAATTTTCACAGACACTCTACAATCAAACATTGGAGATAAATGCCTTATAGGGCTATACGTACCCTATCCAAATTGAAAATATTGTAATAAATATTAAAGAAAATTTCTCCACAAAAAAATTTTGGTGTTATAACTTGAGATAGAAGATAGTATTTAAGAAACACGGGGTATGTGTATGGGGTAAGGATGTAAAAAATATAGCATTTAAAATAATGATTAAAGGTATTACTGAATTGAATTATAACTTAAATTACCTTATATCATGACACAAACACAACTTTCGATAAAAAAATTTTTTTTTAATCTATAACCATATCGAATACATCAAACAATCTATTTACATCAAGAAACAGGAAAAACATGAAAGGAAACGGGGATGAACACTCCCAATCTTCTCATTAACATATGAACCTAAACAAATTTTGAAAAAAAATGTATATCATTTAATAAGAAAAGGTATATTTTTAAAAAGAAGCGGATGCAAAGATTATTAGGTCAAGTGAATTGGAGACCCAAATGCATTTCTTTCGGAGAATCCAATAGTTTGAATGTCAGGTTACGTGGGGAGTTTTATTTACTTTCGGAGGCTCCCACAGGGTTCTCTTTTAGCACAGGAATTTTTCTTTTCTTAACACATTTAGGTCACCATACAATATCGGTATGAAGTGACTTGCGCTCGTGGGTCACGCATTGTTGTATAAGATTCCACAACAATGAGTATCCTAAACAGCAATCGAAAGATAGAGTGCACAAAACTTAGCAAATAAGCGGACGTTTTTAGTTTTTCATGCCATTTAGAAAAAAAAAAAATGCTATGTAATTCAGATTGCTATCTGTTTGTAAATACAGTTTTGTAAGGATTTTAAAAATCTGATGAAAGATTACAAAAAGATTCCTTTGCTAATAAATAGACACATAAAACTAAAATGTATTAAAATTTTTTAAAGTTGAGATGTTTTATGGGAAAATTTTAAAAAAAATTAAATGATAAGGATTCAAATAAATGCCACTAAAAGTTATCAAGTTATTGGACACATATTCAGGGATCAAAGAACAAGAGGACTAGACTTGATTTGATATTTCTTTTAATTTCAAAACGTCATGTCTCACGAACATTTTTATTTGTTTTTAATTAAAATAATGCCTTTCCGCCAACATATTAGAAGACTTGTAGTTTCACCAACTTCTTCACGACGCGCGTGAGATTAAGAATTGTAGAAGAATTAAGATTCACATATCGTTTAATTTGTCTATTTATGATGAACTTGAACAATTTCAGCGATTATCTCTATAATGTTTACTGAAGACATAAAAACCATATCGCAAAAAGTTGAACTCTTAATTTTATTTCACCCCTAATTTTCACTTAAAATTTTAATTTACTTTTATAATTGCACTTTTGAGCTTTTATTTTTACTTATTTTGTGAACATTTAGATAACTTTTATGATTAATTGATTGATTGAATGGTTTATCAATGTTACATTCACATACCACATGAGGATTAGTGACGAACTTTTTTTTTAGGTTGAATGATGGCAGAGGTCCTGTTTCTCGCAGGGAAGCTTAATGTCCTATTGCAAGTGAAGGTCTTCGCAATGTTACGTGAGTGATAATTAAAGTCGCACTACTCAGCTGCTCGAGGGCTTTTGATGACGGATCTTATAATTTTGAACCGTGGTCAAGTGACGACGAAACCTTAGCTGGCACCCCTATCTTCTAACTTCCACACCACACCAACGAGATGACGTTTAAGCCTCTATAGATTTAGCGTGTATTGCCCGCCGACACGGCGGGTCTTCAGCGGTAGTAAGCTCGAACTCATGATACGACGACCACAAGTCCGCTTTGTAATGTTTCTCCACCGTCCAATGATAAGGTCGGCACTTGAGCTAGCACCCCATTTATATATCAAGCTTCCTCATCATTCCAAAAAGAGGACTTTGAGCCTCTACATGTTGAACGTGCATCAGCCCCTTTACACGGGGTGTCTTCAGCGGTATCAAGATTTGCCAAGTCCCGATTCTTTTCAAGACTCTTCGTACAAAGGAACTGGTGCAAATTCAATATCTCGGGCTTCAAAGTCTGAGAATTAGCGTAGAGTGGATGTGGTACTCTTCCAGCAAGTAATTTACGGTACTTACTTATTATGCTGTCGACCAATTTCTTCAAATCAAAAAACGTCGCCATAAGCTGCGATATGCAGCCAATAGTAGAAAACCATACCCACGCATGTTCGAGAGCAAAAGTAACGATGCAGCATTTGGTCGACTGCGTAAAACGTTAAGTACCCAATTTACTTACAGATTATTTTAAATAATTATTATACTCTAACCGTACTTATAACAAATTTTCAATCATTATTAATAAATGAATAATAAAATCAACATTTAACATTAAAAATGTGTTTTGTGGACTCTAAACTTAATTTACAAAATCTCCTAAATTTTTCTACAAAGTAAAGCGAACGGAAAACAAGATCAACAGATGAGTTGGGAAGTTGAAACGAATTCTATTCTTAAAGCTCGATGAAAATGAAATGACACATCCAACCATCTATCACACAACTGGAAACAGAGAACAGGTATTTTATTCCAGCGGACAAACAAATCTTTCAAGCTTTCAAATGTCTCGTTGTTCTTCCTTTCATCAACTCGATTGACGAGTTTAGAGTGCGCCCTTTCTAAAAAAAGAAACTGACTTCACGATAAAATCACTGCCGAGAACCTCAACAAAAGGCAACATTCTAAGAGTCACGCAATTCCTGTTTCAAAATGAAAATCCTCGGGGTACGAAACAGAAACGAAAAAAAAATGCCAAGCTCCTATTTTTTTTCGCATTCACAAAGGACTAGAAAAACCAATGCTTTCACTGCACTTTGAGCCAGCAGTGTTCTGAATGCTGCAGCACTCGAGGTTTATGACGAAAGAGTTGTAATCATGTTTTAACTGCGGAAATTCTGAAAAGAAAATTGGCTCCTTTTAAATTTTACAGTCTTCTAAAACCGTTTGAAGCAAAAACGCTTATGATTTTAAGCACTGACCTCTTTGCGGTTTTTTCTCCATTTTACCCTCTCTCGTTATTAAAGGCAATAACTTGAGCAAATTGAAAGATCATGATTTCGTCCAATAATCGAAGAGGAGTCCTTTTATTGGAAAGAGAGATACGAAATTTTATTACAGTTCTTTCATTCACTTCATGAAAGCGAAGGTAGTTATTTGCCTTCATTAAGCATTTGAGATTATAACGCTCAATTGAAAACTAACTGGTTTAATGAGAGAAGCCTCTCTAAACGAAAGGATTAGTTGCCTGTGGAATTTTTTAAAGTGATAATAGGTGCACGATTTTTCATTTACTTTTGAGATAAGCATAAATCAATTTGAAAATTCCTTGTAGTAAGAAACAAAAATGTGTCAGTCTTACTTAACGAGCATCGTTCAGCGATTTTCAGACCCTGATATATTTTTTCAATACAATGAGTAAGTGAGTTATATTAACGTCACACACTAAAAAAAGCACCACGAGGGCTGATGGTAACGGACCACACTACGCAAACGGGGGGACAAAGTTTCGACAAATTTAATGTGCATCGACCTCCTTTACAAGGTGGGTTTTCAATGACACCAAAACTCGAACCCGCGACAGTTCGGCCACGAGTTCGTGACCATAATCACTAGGCTACCGTAGCCACATACTATCAACGAAAAACTGATAAGGTAATTTTATAATCCATTGATGAATGAATGTTTATTAATGTCGCATTCTTGAGTAACACAAGAGCTTCTGGCGATGGACCTCGTAATTTAAAACCGCGGTCAAGTGACAAGGATGACACTCGAGAAAGCACTCTACCCACCAAAACAACGTGAAAACTTTGTGCCACGACAGACTTAAAGCGCATCCCTCCACATGGCGAGTCTTCAGTGGCATCAGGACTTAAACCAGTTTCTCAGAAAAAAGAGCCACGAGTTCGTGACCGTGACCACCAGGCTACTGCCGCCCCGATTCATTCATGAAAGGCATCGTAGACACGAAATTTCAAGTACAAATTCCAATGAAATGTTCAACGTTGCAGTTAAATGTGATAAGAGAATACGTGATTATTCAGCTCACTAACTCATTTGAAAACTTCTGAAGAAATTGATGTAAAAATAGAAATATATATAACAAAGGAAGAAAATTATTACTAAAATACTTTTAATAAAATATAGAAAAATTTGTGGTGGGATTTAGTGACGATGTTCATTCTAGATCTGGAGTGAGAGTGAGCTGCTATTGGCACTATAAAGTAACACGAGAGCTATTGGCAATAGACCTCATTATTTTGAGCCATGGGCAAGCGACAGGCACTACCCCTAAGCCGGAATCCAATTCTTCAAGATACTGCACCAAATTAATGTGAGAACTCTGAGCCACGTGCATCAGCCCCATTACATGATGGGTCTTTAGTCACACTAGGGTTCGAACTCATGGACAGAGCGGCTACGAGTTCAGAACCATAACCACTAGGCTACCGCGACTACAATTTATTATAGTGAAAGACATCCAACAGATATTAAATTTTAAGCTCAAATCACAATGAAATGTCCAACATTGCATTTGAATGATAGAAGTTAATACATGATTGTTTAATACATAAATACATTTAAAAAATCTTGATTGATTGATTGAATATTAACGTCGCACTGTCCAGCTACACGAGGGCTTTCGGCGACGGACCACGTAAATTTGAACCATGGTCAAGTGACGTGGACGACACCTGAGCTGGCATACCCCTCTCCTAACTACCACACCACACCAACGGGAGGACGTTTCAGCTCTCGACAGATGTAACGTGCATCGCTGTCCTACGCGGTGGGTCTTTAGTGGTACTGGGCTCCAACTCGTGACAAGGCAAGCCACGATCCGATACCTATACCACTCGGCTACCGCAGCCGCCTTAAAAACTCCTGAAGAAACTGGTATAAAAATAAAAGTTTATAAATATAAAGGTTAACAATCATTATTAAAATACTTTTAATAAAATAAAGAAAAAATAATTTGTAATGGATTTTAGGGGTGATGCTCTTTCTAGGCCAAAATAAAGCGCGGATAGTAAAAACTAAAACAAAGGGCAATTTTCACAAAATACAGTTTTTTTTTCCACTGGGAATGAACATCGAAGGGAAAAAAGGCTTCAATTTCTTTATAAAATATAAAAAGTATTTCAACCCTCTTGTATTAAATGATTAACACACAAGTAAATAAAAGAATCATTCCAAAAATCTTAAGAAGGCTGAATAATAAGGTGACCAGATTTTTTATAATGAAAAGGAGGATGAAAAATTTAAGAAAAAATTAAAACAAATATATGAAACATTTTATTAATTCAAACAAAAATACGCTAATTACACTTGCATTCCTTTTAATTATTTACATAAACGAGTATTTTTCCTTTTTGTTAATATATCATTTTTTTAACAATCGGAAATTTCGGAGCTAAAAATATCCTTCACTCTGAATTTTACGGCACAAGTACTATTGCTAAAATATAAAAAAATCTATCTTGATTTTTCTCACTTGTCTAAAAATCATTACCTATTGAAAAAACTCTTAACTGCTGCATTAGTTCCAAGACAGCTTAACGTAAATTCAACAAGAATAACTAAATTTTCCAATGGAATATGTTCATTTTTGAAATGGTTAAGCATTTTCACCCATCTTTTATCAATTTCAGCATGTTGGATTTTCCCATTGTTCTAGTTTATTATAGAGAATTTATAAATATATACATTCAGCCTTCTAATTTCTTCAAACAAACAAATTTCATAGATTTTTTTTATATCTGGCATTTCTTTCGATAAAAACTCAAAATAGTATTTTTTTTTATCTGCCCTACTTACTTGCGGTGAAGTAAAAACACACCACTGAAAACTGTTATCTCCTGTGATATTTGTTTCAGACTATTCTTTGACATATTGGAAACATATTTGGTTTTTCTCTGAATACATAGATTAACAAATCAGTTTTAAAATATTGAAAAGGAGGACAAGTAGGAGGACACTTTTCGAGGAAGGACAGAACCTATAAAAGGAGGAAGGTTGGTCACGTTACTGAATAACCGTTTCTCCTAACGTACGTCGAACTAACAGAAATAAAATAGCATCAATCGAAATAAAACAGAAATTTTTTTGAAAATGTACGCCATTAGTACCGCACCTTGATTTCATGTCTGGGTGAAGCCCATATCTGCATTTTTTTTAGTAAAATACATAGCGTTGTTAAATAAAAAAAATTAAGCACTTTAATGCCCAGACTAGACATGCGCGAATACTCTTCTCTATTTTCCACAAATTTTCTTCAAAATATCAAAACCAAGTCCTAACTCAGGATAAGTAAGTAATATTTCCATCTGGCAACACCAAATGAGTGTTCAACGGGGGTCAACTGGTCAACATACAAAAAGAATTTTTACTGCGTCCATAAATTACATACCGAAATTCTTGTCTCCAACCTTAGCTCGTTATATCACGGATTTTCCTCCTATCTAGTTCTTTTCCCCTTTCTGTAAGCCTTTTAATACATAGACTTTTTTCTATAGTATGTTTATATTTCGAAAGTACTCTCATAGATTGTCAAGTTATTAAAGTTCGACATTCTTTTCATAGCCTTTTGCGAGTCTTTATTTGGTTTTTGTATCATTTAAATTGCGTTTAATTTTATTCTCTGAAAAAACTTTCTTTGAAACTTGAAAGGTTGTATAGTGCAATTCTATTCTGTTTAGAAATTTGTTTGCTTAAAGTAGTTTTATCACGATTCAGTCTCTGAATAGGCATGCAGAAAAGAAAAATGCTTATACTTCAATAGCGAAATATTTGAATCGGATTAATGAAAACTATTTAAGAAGTTGTTCTTGAATAAATTCACAAAACAAGTAGAAAAAGAGATGTAAAATCTCAAATTTTTTTCTGCCTTTTTTTTCTTTCTTGCCAATGTAACTAGTTTAATATTTTGAAGCTTCCCCCTTTTCCACACAAATCAGTTATCAATTTAAAGATAATTTATTCATCTCAATAACTTTTATTGCTTTTGGAAGAGTATGGATTAAATGTAGTTCAATATCCATCATCTGAAGATATGGATGATATTGGCAACAAACCTCGCGATTTTGAGTGAGTAAGTGTGTTTTATTAACACCACACTATATAAAACAACACAAGAACTATTGGCGACGGATTTCGCGATTTTGAACCATGATCAAATGGCGAGGATGACACCTGACCCTCTCCTAGCTACCGCATCATGCCATCTGGAGGATGCTTGAGTCACGACGGATTTAAAGTGTATCAGCCCCTCAACACGGTGGATTTCAGTTGCTCTGGGATCGAACTGATGACACGCCGGCCATGAGCTCCTGACCATACCACTAGGCTACCGCGGCCACCTCTTCATTTTGAATTGCAGCAAAGAGATGAGGACAACCCCTGAATTTAGTTTTCAATATTTTGACTGTCACATCACACCACCTAAAGAAAAGTTACATTAAGTGTTTTGTGACATAACTTTTTTAAATAAAAATCACATCTTTTTAAGACAAAGAAATTATCGAATGTGAACAATGCTTTATTTTTAATTATAAGCAAAGTAACTGATTAATCCAAAATATTAAATTATTTTTCGAAAAAAATTTAGAAGATATTTTTTTAAAGTTAGTATGCTTTCATTGCGAAGCATTGCTTAAAATTATTCAGAATATCTAATTTTTAAAACTTTAATTAAAAATTTAAGTTTTAACTTTTCAAATTCCAGGACAAAATGTTAATGTTAAATTTCTTTTTAATAAATTTTCAATATTAACTCCAGTTAAACATTTTCTTTGTATTGACTTAGAGATATGTTTGTATTGAAAGTCGGATGATTCGCCACAGATCAAGTTTCATTTCTTTTTAAATTCAAGAAAGCTTTATGCTTATTTTTGAAAATGAAAGTTATAATTTCAGAGTGTAGTAAAATAAGATTATATTTCAACTAGAATACATAATGTAAATCTTATAATTAAAAAATTAGAAAGCAGTTTGTTGGTACAAAAATTCTGTCTTAGTTATGTCTAAAAGGTAGATATTAAATTCTGAATATATATCTTAACGGTTTTCATATTTAAATAATTACAACACGAGCCCCAGGTGGTATTTCACAAAGTTTTAACAAAATTATTTTTTTTACTGAAAGTCCATTTTCTTAGGATGGAACTTAAGAGTTTTTGTCAAGAAAAAGAAATCACTCGAGACAGTCGACCGAGAAGATCTTTAAAAAACAAAAAGACCCGCTTCAAAGTTCACGGCGTCTGTAATCGTACCATCATGTTAAGTTGATCTTCAATGATGCAAATTTCAACCTTGAATTGTTTTCAGGACTCACTGGCTTTAAAGAAAACTTTATTTAAATGCACGGTATGCTTTGTGAAATCCCCACTTGTGGGTGGACAGCGCCATCTCCACTGTACAAAGAAATGCATTTTGTGCAATTGAAGAGCGACATTGTTCTCTCAAATTACTTTCACTGGTCTGTAAGTGCATAACCCTTTGGCCCCTTCTTGTAGAAAAGAAAGATATGGAAACATTTTCGAATAGTGATGCATAAAAAATATCTTTGGTGTTCTAATATGCAAGAGAAATAAAATTAAGTTGCTTTTTTCGCATCCAAAATAAAAAACGCTACGTGGATTATTCCACAATTAAAACTACTCATTTAAAATAAAAATGTACTTGCAAATTAAATAATTTGATACTTACGAATAATACCGTCGAGCGATTTCACCAAGTCAAAAGACGTCGGCAAATGCTATCATTGCGAATAATAGCATCCAAAGTTTATTCCACAGAAGCCATTTAATATTTTTATAATCATTAAAATAATTAAAAGGATCTTCAAATGAATGATAACTTTAAAATAGTCAAGAATTAAATTCATATTAATTTCAATGTCGATTACGCATTACAATTCTTTTCTCCAATTGCACGAACATATTTAGAACTATTACAAAAGTTGACAACTTAAACGACATAACTTTAACAAACGATTATATATCAGGAAATAAATTATCAGATAAATTAGAGTTACAAGAATTACATATTAAATTAAAGCAGACGATAATACATATATATAGAAGAGAGAATTTTCAATCTAAATATATCAACTGTATAATTTAAATGGTCAATTAAAAATTGGTTTTAAATAAGGAAAAGAAATTTATATAGAACTAATTATTTTATATCAAACAGTCATATATGCGCGAACAAGATTGTGTTCGTTCATGCAGGGGAACAGTTTTTCCACTTTTGGCAGCATATCGTGGCGTTTGGCGAGATCTTTTCATTTGGCGGATTGGTCGACAGCACAATACATAAACACGGATTATTTTTTATACATTAAAAACGATCCAGTAAATAACTATTCATATAAAACAAGTTAAAAATTCTCCCCCAAAATTATTCGTAAGTGAGGTTATAACATTCAAAATAATTTGTCAAACTTTTTTTGGTATCTCAAAAACACAAATGATGAGACTAATTGGTCTTTTCTACAATACATAGTTAAATAAAGCATAAAAAGCATGCGACTCATTTTTTAAATAATTGCACACATGAATAAATAAATGCAGATCTATAGCCACGATTTAAATATTTAAAGAATCAATTTCATATTAAGACCTTAACTACGATTATGAAGTTACTAGTTCCTAATATTAAATTGTGAAGTAGTAGCACTGAAAATCAATTCATGCAATTCATCCACACCATTATGCACATTCACTTTTGTGTGCGAGCCAAAATAAAATCCGGTTAATCTGATTCTCTGGGAGTATTCCTTTACACAACTTTCGAATCCTTTCCTTGCAGTTTGACTAAAACGGCATACAGGTATATAATCAAAGCACCAGAGCGATACAGAGATGTGCATACGATAGCTAAGCACGCTTCACTACGCTTTCAGATGCAAACTTTCTACACTACACAACTCATTCTTTTTCAGGCATCAGCTACTTTTCAAAAACAAAACGAGAGCATCTTGCATGCTGTAAAACAGGACCACGAAGAGTTTAAATGACGATTCTCGGTAAATAAAACTAAACATTCTTTTTTTTTGCTGGCGCCAGTAATGCTTCTTTTGATGGAACAATGGAAGATTAAGCGATGATGGCAAGAGAAACACAAATCTCAACCGAGTCTCGTGTCTCTGCATAACTTCCAGAAGATTTTCTCAGCAGATAAGTTGATGCAGAGCATTTGTTAAGTATAACGCGCAAAAATATCGCGTGCCTCAGGGGTAGAATTTGTCTGGACTAAAAGCAAAAACCTGTCACGGCGCATAATCGTCCCCCTATTGCATCCAAATGATTCGGATTCTTCTGCCGTAGGATGGATAGTTATCATTCGGAAGAGGAGAAAAAAATGTACCTTCAAATATTGCTACTTAGTGTGTTCCCACGACTGTGAAAGATTCAAAAAAGGGTTCGCTGCCCTAAATGATTTACAATGACAAACTACAATGTTATGCAATAACAATTCGTTTACAAGCATTTACATTTATCGCAATTACGAGAACTCGAGAAACTTAACAATCATCAATAATTGATAAGAATTTGAATATAATTTGAACTCTTCCTATGTTTTCTTTTAAACGTAGATAACACATTGGCAATGAGACATTAATCATGTTCCGATACGTTGAAATTATAATAAATGCTGTTTAAAAATGATATGACAGCAATACAGTTATTTAAGACGTTAAACAATACAAATTTCTCAAAACAATCGACTCAGTTTTAAACCCTGGTCAAATGGCAAGGATGACACCCGAGCTAAGCCCCGTTCTCTTAATTTCCATTCAACGTATACGTGAACATTTTGAACCCCGAGACATTTAAAGTACATAGCCTCCCTGTATGACGAGCATTCTCCCCCTTAAGTGCCAATGACGTATATACTATATGTCTCTTTCAGCCAGTGCGTTAAAAACCCTTGACGTATATATACGTCTTTATCAAATACAAAATCTTCTTTGGGCTGATATCAGTGAAACTAATTCGAAGGCTTTGGAATGCAATAAAATGAACTTGACAGTGTTGGCGAAGGATTTACTTATTTAAGAAAATAATTTGCTTATTTATTCTTTTACTTTTCTCCTCATAACGCCGCAAGCACTCACCTATGTGAAAAACGGTGGAACTGGGAAGCGCATCGCGTAACTTTTAATCGGACGTTAAGGGGTAAGTGGCATCATGTCCCACGACTCAACAAAATCAATGCCTGCTATACATTCGCGACCATAATCTATTCTGCTATAGGGTCGCATGTCTCAAAATATCATTGCGTGTATGGAGTGTCAGTGTATTTTAAATAGACAAAACAAGTCAAAATGTAACAAATTATTCAAGTAAGTTAAGTAAAATTAAAGTGAAAAAAAATCTAAGTTTTATTCACACGCAAAATTAGAAGTGTTACAATTTGTACTGATTTAATATAAATCCATAAAATAGTATTTTTTTTTTTACTTAACTCTTTCAAAATAAGCATCAAACTTCAAAAACAATAAGCTTATAACAGAACAATAATGAAACAATTAGCCATTTCTTTTTTTAAGCAACAAATTATACGAAATTTATATAGTTTGGGTCATTTAAGAAAGAATAAATAAAAAATCCTATTTGTGTACTTCAAATTAAACGAAATCAATACATGTAACATTTTTTAATTTGACAAATGAGCCAAGTTTATCAAGATTAATTAAAAAAACAATTGGCTTATTTCATTGAATTTCGAATCTAAAATGTCACTTAATTTGAATTTTATCATAAAATCGTTCTAAATACTCCAAAGTACATCTCTCTCTAAATGAAAGAAACGGTTTTTCATGATGACGTAATAAATTTATCTCACAAACGAGAACAATAATAAAAAGAAGCAAGTCCTGTTCAATATTATGGTTACAAATTGGCAATATAGCGCAATTTTCAGTTCTATCAACCACTTCATTCTCAAAGATTAACATAGCATCACATCATAAATGCGTATCTGAAATTCGAAGGAGCGCGTTTGTATTATTTGTCATCGAACCAATCACAATTAGAACTACATAATACACGTAAATTACAGTTTTACAATTTGAGCACCGAGTATGAACAGTTGCACAATTTGTAAAATGGGGGTTAGTCCACGGTTAGGCGGCCAGGTGGTACCAGTGGCGTAACGTACACCCCCCTCACATTGTGGGGAAGGGGGCTTAGGATTCTAGGGGCCTAAGGCCTTACTGACGCTTATTACATATTAAATCAATTAGTAAAATGTTAAGGTATCTGACTACGCTCGGAACCGTGATTTTAAAAAAGCGCATAAATGGAGAATTTTCATGATATTTAGTGTCACTTAGATTAGAATACATGTATAAAATTGTTTTAAGGACATTTTGACAAAAAAAATTAGTTAAATATAATATTTTGGCAAAAAATTAATTTAGAATAATCTTTTTTCTCAAAATGTTCTCCTTCTACAAAAAAATGCTTCTAAAATA
>BMAV01025572.1:209252-223029 GCA_019973955.1 Trichonephila inaurata madagascariensis
CACCCCCCTTCATACAATAACATTGTATTGAAAATTCAATAATACTAAACTTTTATACTAAAGCTACAGTGTGATTTTAACCTCTTATGTGCCACCGACGTATATAAACGTCTCTCTCAGCCGAAGCATTAATCTTCTGGACGTATATATACGTCTTTCCGAAGTACGATCTTTTCTGTGCACTGCTATCCATAAAATTATTCCGAAGGCTTTGGAATACGATAAAAGGACCTTGACGGTCTTTGCAAAGGATTTACTTATTTCAGAGGATTTTGCTTATTTATTCCTTTTCTCCTCCCCCCAAAAAACATCCAAATACGCGTGTCTACGTGGAAAACCGTGGCATTGGGGACCGAACCGCGTATTTTAATCGACAGTTAAGGAATTAATTATAAACCGTACAAATCATCAAGATAAGTGTTAATACAAGCCCATGGGGTCACGGGTAATTATCAAACTTGTTCTTAACTTAGTATTGTTAAATTAATAATAAAATACACACATTGTACATTACAGATACTTTTATAAGTGTATTTTATATTTTATTATGTCAGAAAGTATTTTGTTGGCTTACTTTCAGTAAATTATTAATGTTTTGAATAATCTTTAGTTTTCAACTTTTCAATATGCTCGCGCCCCCTTGTAGAGTTATCACGCCCCACAGTTTGAGAAACGCTGCCTTAAACATCGTTTATATTGAATTTCAAGGAAAAATTAATCCTGTTTATATACTTCTTATATGCACAAAACAGTTCCATAAAATGAAAAAAAAATTTTAAGAATTTATCATTACTTTTTATAGTGTCACGTTCAATGTCAATTAAAATACATTTGACCATTATTTTGCAACGCAGTTTTTTAACGACTCTTTGAACCTAACTTCAAAGGAAAAAGGAAACGATTAAAAACATTATCTCAAGCTTTTAAATGTGAATAGCTTTAGATTTCGAGTTGTCAACAAACCGTGTAGTTTAGAAAGCGGAACCAAACCGATTTCCGAATATTAATGCTTCAGGTAGGAAAAGAAAAGTATATTCACATTTCTAGACGAAAAAAATGAACTATGAAGAAAATAAAATGCCCCAATCAAATATTACTATCATGAAGTTGTTTTATAACTCTTATTACTTCCGTATCCTCATTCTTCCTCTTCCACGTAAATCACATATTACTTTAATTATTTTTATTTGAAACACATGGTAAATATTAAGTTTGCAGTCTAAAATAGTGGTTCACAAAGTGATCCCTTTGAACTCCCAGGGGTCCCAGAATATTATTCAGGGAGTCCATGAAAAATTAAAATTACGTCAGAGGGTCCACACAAGGTTTAATATAAAATAAAAATTGTGACTAATTTTTATTTTTATGGAAATGTAAATAAATAACAATTCACTTGGATATTCCCGACTAGGTGTTGAACCTTTTAGCGCGTTAACTAACTCACACAAAACACAGATGAATCCATACTAATACAGGAGTATCATAATGAAATGTCCTCAAATGAGAGACTTAAACCAGTGTTTAAATAAGGATACCTCAAATTCTGGTTACAAAAACAGATCCCAATTTTATATCCTGCATTTTGGGTTATTGGACAGAAGTTGTTGATTACTTTCCCATCTTCAAATATGGTAGAACGTGGGTTTAGTGCCGTTAAAAACCTCGTCACACACACAAAAGAAGAAACCGACTAAAAATTAGTGCTCGTAGGGATTTGCAGTAGCTACTCACAAACATTAAGATAGACATAAATATACTCATAACATTCCATTAAGTTCATCCAAATCATTAATTATTTTTATTTTAAAGAAAAGTTATAATTTTAATAAATTATTTTTCACCGACAAGGTTATTCTAATTTTTTTTTATTTTTATACTATGCATTTAGGTAGCTTTTTCACTAAGCGGTGCCTAGGCAAGTTTTGACTATAAAAAGGGGTTCATGGGTTAAAAAAGTGGGAACCACTGGTCTAAATATGAGAATTGATTGATTCTTTATATCAACGTTGGACATAAAAGCAACCCGAGGGCTACTGACAACAGACCATGTAATTTTGAGCCAAGGTAAGCGACGAGGATGATACCTCACACACAACTGGCATACTAATCTCCAAATTTACACATCGATATGCCGTCCACATCCGGTATAGTGGTTAGCGACGCTGACTGCTGTGCCGTAGTGCCTGGATTCGAATCCCGGAGAAGTCATGGATGCTTGTAAATGTATAGTGCCTTCGTGGCATGGGGAGTACTACAAACAGCCGTCGAGCCGTAAGTCCTCTTGTGAGGTTGGTGGAAGGGAAAGAACGGTGGGAGGCCCCAGACCGGCCCCCAGGTGTCCGCCCTCAAAATTGGGGTGGAAACGAGCCAGATCGTACTATCACCTGTATGGTGCTCACAGCAACGGCTAACGACAGGCGTCACTTAGCCCTTTACCATGATGAATTTCGTGGGCCTCCATCTGATCTTTGCCGCGATCAGGTGGCATCAGTAACAACAACAGCACATCAATATAAGATCTTTGAATCTCGACAGATCTAACGTTAAGTTATCTACATGACAAATTTTTATTGGTATCAGAACTCGACCCCCGAAATCAATTACTACAACGTCCCCCATGAAACCATGATTGTTACTTCTCACCACCACCACATAAGCGACAGAAGGGAAAATTATAGTAATTTAATTACTTATGTATAGTAAATAATAATATATGAAATGATTCACAGAATACGTAGGAATAGAAAAATAAAAACTTTAAATGTATTAATTTAATTCGCGCGATTCCTTAGACGCAACACCAATATTGACCAATATAGTTCCAAGTATTCTTCTACTTTTAACGGGGGATAAAAAGCTTTCTAATACAATTTTTTCTTTAACAAATTTTAATATTTAAAAAAATATATATTTTTGGACTATTATAGAACAAAACTTATAATATTTTATTTTCCGATGTTATAAGTAAATTTTTGTAAGAAAACAATACGATTAAATGCATGATTAAATGATTTTATTTAATCAACTTGGAATAACATCGATACATTTGGCTTTTATCGATAAGCTTCATGATTCCAAACCAAAACAAAAAAAACCTATACTAGCTTCTCTTTTAACACATATTTTGACAGTATATTAAATTCCAATTTAATTTATATCACGTAAAATGTTATCATAAAAACTCGAAATCGCATGGTTGCAACTGTGTTCATTAAGACAAAAAGACTATCAACATTTTCTTCAAAAATAAATCGAGTAAACATAACATTAAGTAGTACTAGAAACATACTTTTAAAAATTTTATTCTAATATTAGCAATGAAACCACTTCAACAAACGTAGTCATCACAGAGGCCATTATTCCATTTTATCGTAGCCCTAAAGACTACACTTTCTAAGAACAAAATATACACAAACCTTCATAAAAACATAATTAGAAAGCCAGTATATAGAAGAGAAAAAAAGATAATGAAATATTTAATATCATAATTACTTATACGAAATGATAGCATTATTACCTTCTCACCGAACGAGTCATTTGCTATTTAAAAAAAACTCCCCAACAAAGGATTTACCCCTCATTTGCTTAACACCCGAGACCCTAAACCAAGGCACCGCCTTGATGTCCTACCATCAGAGCATAAAAAGAAAGGGAAAGTTAAATGCCTTATAACACAGCGGGTTGTTACCAAAACAGTAAACAAACTTTCAAGGCAAAGCTCTCTCTCGTAAGCCCTTACTACTTTCCATTCTCATGCAGGCTGGAATACTCAAAAATTAATGAGGCATCAAATGAAAGGGTTCTACATACTCTTTAACCTTGTGAGTAAAGAAAAAAAGAAAAGAAACCGCTCCTTTATTTTATTTTTGAGTTTGCGACGCAATTCTTCAGGTTAAATAGAAATTCTCATTATGTTGAAGCGAAGAAATGAGTGTTTCACCAGAAAGCAACAGTTGCCAAGGCCGAAGTGATGTGGTGGAGAAAAAAATGACTTACATGGTTATTATTGCAGCTTATACACAGGTATCACGATTGAAGATGAAGTAGCCTTATCCAACCTTTGAGTGTATGAGAGTTTGTTTAATAGTGGAGGCCACGCGAGAGAAAGCTTTAAAAAGGTATTTGGTAATTGAGGTACAATCTGTGCGCTTGTATTCACAAGGAACTTATAAAAATGCACGCAAAATGAAAATGTGTGTTGAATGTGAATGAAATGTTGTGTTGTTTCTAATGCTACCTGATCTCTACTACGTCAGTTCCAGACCCACGAAATTCATCATAACAAGCGGCTAGATGTACGCCTGTCATTAGCCGTAACTTGAACACCAAACAGGTGACAGTACAATTTTGCTCGATTCCACCCCAATTTTGTGGGAGAATATCCAGGGGGGGCCAGGGGCTTCCCACCTCTCTTCCCCTCCCACCAACCTCACACGAGGACATGCGGCTCGACAGCTATTTACTGTACCTCCATGCCGCAGAGATACTTTCCACTTACAAAAATCCATGCCTTCTCCGGGATTCCAACCCATGCCCTACGGCACAGCAGTCAGCGTCGCTAACCACTTCACCGAATGTATTTCATATACAATTTCAGAAATAGAATTGCTTTTTACTCACCATTGTTAAATTGTATTCGTTTCATACATCAAAATTCAATTGATTCAAAATATAATCAAATTTAACCAACATTAAAATAAATTTTTTGGATGACTACAAAAGGAAAATTTCAGTTGAATTTCGATAATCTTCGTAACAAAAACTTCACGTTATCGTTGGAAAAAATAAGCATATAAAACTATATAATAACAAAAGCATTAAATTTAAACTCATTCTAAAATTATTCATATGTGAAATACAGATTAAGAATTTCTTGATTAAATAAGTAAGTATAACAAAAATTCATATACGACTGAAATATTTAAATGATTAAAAAAAAAAAGAATTGTAATCATTGAAATTTGAAAGAATGAACGATTACTCCTATTATTTTTATACATTGTATCACATTTAAAGAGTAAAATAAGTATCACAGGAAGAGAGCTCAAACCCTATTGAATAACCTTCAATCTTAGGACACACACACACAATAAAAAAAACCTACGAACACCACGCACAGTTTATAGCCCAAAGCTTAGTAATTACCTCTGAAGATGTTTCCCGCCATTTCTTTGAATTCTTCGACTGGCAATGAAACGATGGATATGGAAAGGTAAGTTTTTTTTTTTCTTAAAGAAACCACACGGAAAGGTTTCTATGTTGCTATTAGACAAACTAGTCATCAAAGTTGACTTATACCGTATCTGGCATTGAATTATGATCCAAGGTCGTGAGGTCAAGGGCTCAGCAGAAAATCACAAAGAAAGTGAAATGAACTCCAGATGTAAATCCTTTATCGCTCAATCAGAAACTGATTGAGATAAGGAAATGTAATTTTTTGCTGTTTTCATTTCATTTTCATCGATACATGTGCTTTTTAAATAAAGAAAATAATTTTAAAGGAAAAATTCTGTAATTATTATCGTTTTGTTAAAATACATACTTTTCTGTTTTCACCAATTATGCATTGAGGTTATATTGGGGGAATATTACATCATTTAAATTCATATTTTAAAATGACACTCCTCTTCCCCAAAAAAAGAATTTAAAAAATTTAAAATTTTAAAAATCAGTCTATTTTGTTGATTTTAATAAACTCTTTTACGATACATTTGAAAAAAAAATTGAAAATTTGAATAATTTGTAAAATAGTTCATGAAAGAAATTAGCATTATTTTATTATAATTGTTTCAAGTAAAATTTCGAAATTGCGTTTCCATTTCTCTTTTTAGATACGCGAGAAAAACCTTTTTAATCCCTTAACATATGTCTTGTAGACGTCATTGCCTTCTAGTTCTAGACGAAATGTGTGAAAGTGCAATTGTGGACTTAGACGTCTCCAAGACATCAAGAACTGTCTCCAGCGGAAGCCGATAAGCATGCGTTAATTTTGAGCAGCTTGGAATGCTCAAAATTATCCTCCTCCCCCCCCCCCCCTTCCTTCTCAACAAGATAAAATGTTTTCAAACAATTGAAATTTCAAAATGCTTTATTTTCTAAGCTTACACAATTGTTCAGTTGAGCCATTGAACCAAAGTGAATAGTATTTTTCGCATTCGTCCAATTCCGTTTTATCTCAAGGGGTGAAATTAAGAACTAAATTATTACTGAACGTAAAATACATTTATAAAAATATTTAGCTCTTTTTTAAGTGGAAGGAACTTAATTTAAGTCCGAATAAAAAAAAATAGAGATATTTAAAACAAGTTATCTAAGAAAACCTTTAATTAAATAGGATATAAATTAAGAAATGAAATCTGACAGTGGAAAAAAAATGTATGTATTTGAGTTGACAAACACCTAATAAGAATTTAAGGAGCAGTATTATTTTTAATCCATCAATAAATTGATTTTTTTTTACGTTAGGTGACCAATCATCCTCCTTTTGTGAGGACAGTCCTTTTATAGGTTCTAACTTTCCTCTAAAAGTGTCCTTCTACTTGTTCTTTTTTTCAATATTTTAAAACTAACCCGGTTAATCTCTGTATTCAGAGATGCCAGGCCGAATTGTTACGCACCATATGCCGATACAGTATATATTATCAGAGATATATTTTTTTTCGTATGTAATCAGGCATTATTTTCCATAAGAAGATTCACAAGATTATGATGGCGAACATATTTTAGCTACAGAAGCTAGTCTTATTTTGAGCAATATTTTGTCCTTCAATAAAAATCACAATTTGTAGAACAATTTATTCTTTTAATAATAAATAGAGAATTGTAAGAATTAGAAGAATCAAATCCGGGCATAACGGAAAAGTTTACCAAAGAAGTGCAGAATTTTTACCAAACATGTTTGCAATACGAAATAATGGTCTGAAACAAATTTCACAGGAAATAACAGGTTTAAATGGTGTTTCACTTCACCACAAGCAAATTGTTTTGTTTTCATGTTTTTATCGAAAGAAATCCCTGATATTAAAATCGATAACAACTGTCTATTTGAAGACATTTGAATGTATATTTAAATTCTGATAAATTAGAACGATGGGAAAATCAGCATGTTGAAATTGACAAAAGATGGGTGGAAATATTTAACCATTTTAAAATTGAACATATTCCTTATGAAAATTTAGTTAGTCTTCTTAAATTTACGTTGTGCTGCTCTGGAACTAATGCAGCACGCACACACAGTTGAAAGAGTTTTTTTTAAATTGGTAATTATTTTTGGACAAGTGAGAAATCAAGATTGAATGTTGATACTTCAGCTGTTGCACTTACCGTAAAAAGTTCAATATGAAGGATATTTCTGGCTCTGAAATTTCCGATGTATTAGAAGATGATATACTGGCCAAAAAAAAGATGATATATGATCACTGATATATTGACCATTAAGTAAATAATTAAAAGAGATGTAAGTGTAAGTGTATATTTTTGTTTGAAGTAATACAATAACTTATATATTTACGTTGTAATTTTTTCGTAAGTTTTCCGTCCTTCCTTTCCTTGTAAAAAAAATTAGTCACCTTAATTAACGTCACATTTTGGCTTATTGGGGACGGGTTTTGCAATTTTTATTTTTGGTCAAGTGACTAGGACAGCATCTGAGCTCTCCAAACTTCCACGCCTCACCAGCGTGAGGATTTTGAGTCTCAACCTATTTAACGTTCATCAGCCCCTCTACACACTGAGTATGCAATGGTATCAAGATTCGATTCCGAGACTCGGCAGTGCCGTTTCGAGTCCGAGTCAACCACTCGGCTACTGCAGCCACTTTATGTTTGAAGAATTGGGGAGGGGGGAGGAAAAGATCCCTTATCTTATTTATTTTTTTTATTAAAAAAGAATATTTTCGGGAATTTAAGGTAAACAAACAAAATTTCGAACTATTTTACAACATCTAATGAGAGATCAATGTCTCTTTAAAGTTACGGATAGGTAACATTTTATTTGGAAAATTTTTGAACGAAAATTACTGACACACATACCGTAAAATCCGGCGTATAACGCGCACCAATAGTTTCAAGCTGCAATTTTTAATGTTTAGGTAATTTTTTGTATATTCGCAGTATAACGCACACACCCTTTTTACGAAGAAACCTGAAATGTACGTACGAAATGCTCAATGTTTTGAAGTTATTTTTTTCCCCGAGGTATTATATTCCAAGCTTTAGGGGAAAAAATTTTTTTACTTCTAGAACTACAACACTTTAAGTTCATAAGAGGAATGTCATTTCTTTTAAGCAAACAGTATTTCAAAATCTATGTAGAAGGCTACTTTTTTTTTCTATGCTCATCTTTGTTTATTTTTAAAGCTCTCCTTTTGTATACCCGACGTATAACGTGCACCCGTAAATGTTGATCTTATTTTTTGTGTTCGAAGTGCGCGTTATACTCCGGATTTTGCGGTAAATAAAATTTGAGAAGTCTCTTGATACAAAGCCCTGAATTGTCTCTGAAATCTAGTCTTCACAATATGAAAGGTTTATTAAGTTAATATTTTAAGACAGTGGTTCCCAAAGTGGTCCCTACGAAGCCCCAGGGGTCCCCGATATTATTCCGAGAGTTCATAGAAAATTAAAATTGATTTGGGGACCCATGCAAGGTTTAATATAAAATCAAAATTTATCTATTTTTATTTTTACGAAAATTTAAATAAACAATAATTCACTTGGGCATTCCTGACTGAGTGTTGAACCCTTTTGCGCGAGGACTAACTCAGATCCCAAACACAGATGAATCCATACTAATACCAGAGCATCTCATTCAAATATCTGCAAATGAGGGATTTAAACCAATGTTTGAAGAACAAGGGGATACCACACATTCTCGTTACAAAAACAGATCCCAATTTTATATCCTGCATTATGGGTTTTTGTACAGAATTTGTTGACTACTTTACTCGTCTTTCAATTTGGTAGAACGTAGGTTCAGTGCCATAAAAAACATCACAAAAAATAAAAAAAAGAAAGAAAAAAAACGACTAAAAATGTAGTGCTTGTGGGGATTTGCGGTCGCTACTCACAAACATTGTGAGACAGACATAAATGCACTCATAACATTATCAAGTTCATCTAAGCCATTAATTTTTTTTAATTTTATTTTAAACAAAAGTTATAATTTCAATAAATAATTCTTCAAGAAACCGTTTTTTTTTTTTTAATTTGTAATTTTTATACTATGCATTTATGTAATTTTTTAACGTGAAGGGCCTTGGGAAAGTTTTAACTTTAAAAAGGGGTCTTTGAGCAGGTTTTGACTATAAAAAGGGGTCCATGGGTTAAAAAAGTTTGGGAACCACCGTTTCAATAGAATCTTCTTCAAATTTAAAACCTTAAAAAATCAACTATAGCTGTAATGTAATACATGGGAAGCAAACTTTATCCCTAATATCCATCCCACTTCTACAAAAGTTAATATAACATACATCAAATGAGTAACAGCATGCAAAAGACCTCCGTGTGAAGTTGACTCTTGGTAATGCGTCTACAATGAAATCGTGCAAAGTTGTTAAAAGAATAACTGTTCGTGAATTCCGAGGCTTTACTTCCTATGGCGAGAATCACGATTCTGTAATTTTTTTAACCGCGCCAATTCCCAGTATTGTGCAAAATGCTTCTTATTACGGCACACAAAACAATGGTCAGGAGTTTTAAAAGGAGAGAGAGAATCAAAATTACGCGCTTTAAAAAAATGGAGTTATTATATACTTGAGAGTAATCGAAAAGGTCATTTTTCACTTCCGAGTTCTGTGTTAGGAACTATTCTTCTGTTATTGATAATGTAATTGTATGCTAAATGATCCTGTCCATTTATTTTTCTCTCTCGAGAAAATTACGTTGCTCACTGTAAGGAAAAAACACGATCTCAAGCTTCTGCGAACACGACACGGGTATTAATATTTAAATAATTCATCTATCATGAGGCTGGTTAAAGTATATTTGCCCTTGTAATTTTTCAATGCTTTTTGATCATTGATGTTTAATTAGCATTTTTTATCGCCTAGAGATCTCCAGTTGTTTCTCTTTGCAGGGTTCTTTTGGAAAGGATACCGTGACTTTTTCTCACAGAAGACGCTTTTTTTCCCCCCTCTGTAAAAGGTAATATAGTTTTTTTTTGCATGATTTTTTCGAGATATAAATTACAAGCGAATCGTTAAGATGTGAAAATATGTTTTAATCATTTTTACTTATGTTTGATTCCAATTACAATGAAAATCGCTTAACACGAAAATGAAGGGACTGAAATATATTTTGAGTTAAAAGAAATTCGTATTAGTCCCCCTCCCCCCCAAAAAAAAGATCAATAAAATTAAGTTTATTAGAGAGACAGAGAGTTTATTATTTTTTTACATAGAATATGATATTTAATAAAAATCAATGAAACAAGAACATCACAAGAACTTAAAGAAATGTATCACAAAATATTCAAATTTTTTTAAAAACAAAACGTTTGAGTTTTGGGGGAAAAAATCTGATATTTTTTTCCATTGTTTTTTGTTAGTATCAACCTGCAACAAATTGATAGAGTCCCTTTTATTAATCATTTCACCACTGGAATATGCGTCTAAATAAGTGGGCATATTTTTCATGATGTTCCTCAATTCGGATGATGTGGGAACATGAGCTGTAAAATTCATTTCATTTCTACTGTCGGAATCTGCATTAATGATATTTTTTAAGCTTTGAACAAACTCTAAAATGTCTTTGGCGTAACTGGGGCTGTAAACACATTGTTATCATTTACTGTATTTAATTCTTTCGATAATACTATAGGACAGTCCAATCCGGCTAGTGTTTACCTTATTTTGATCATTTCTGAAAAGGAAATCTTTTCGCATTAAGCGATTTTCATTTTGTGTTAAGAGAAAATTGCATGCAAATTCGTAGTAGTTTGCCGGGGATGTTGTATTATTTCGTGTTAACTGCTATTTCGCTTTAAGCGTTTTCGCATTAAACGTATTTCACTGTATTTGAATCGTTAGAAGCATGAACTTTCTCTATAATTAAAATATTTTCAAGTACTCTAATTTACATTATATAATTTTGAAAAGAAATTTACGATTTTTTCAAAATTATCTTCTATTACAGATACAATGTAGATTGATTCGCATTCTTTAATTTCAAGCGACAATCAGAGTGAGTGAGTGAATATTAACGTCGCACTGTTCAGCTACACGAGGGCCTTTGGCGACGGACCACGTAATTTTGAACCATGGTCAAGTGACGTGGACGACACCTGATCTGGCACCCCCTAACTAGCACACCACGCCAACGGGAGGACGTTTCAGCTCTCGGCAGATTTAATGTGCATCGCTGCCCTACACGGTGGGTCTTTAGTTGTACTGGGTTCAAGCTCATGACATGCCTGCCATGATCCGATACCTTGACCACTGGGCTACCGCAGCCCTAAGCGACAATCAGAAGACGAGGACAATATCCGAGGAGATGAGGACAATATCTTCTACTCCACGGTGTGCGAGGATTTATAAGCCGAATAAGTGTTTATTAACGTCGCACTATAAGATACGAGGCCGACAGACATCATAATTTTGAACTTTGTGAGTGTAAGACGACACCTGAGCTAGCTCCCCCTCTCCGAACTACCATAACACGCCAACGAGAGAACTGTGAGCCTCGACAAATTTAAATGTACATCAGTCCCTCTACACAAGGCGTGTCTTGAGCACTTCGACCTGGGAATCAACAACGCTGACCTCGAGTTCGTTACCATACCTAGTAAGCTGCCGCAGCTACTTTAAAGGCAGATTTAGAGTTAAAGAGTATATTATTTACCAATTTACCACACACACTCTAACTCTTTCAACAAATAACAAAGCTTCCTAAAAGCAGAAAAAACCCACAGACTCTGGTTCAAAATCACACTTTTCACGACATGATCCTGGAGATCGCTCCACGATTCATATGCCTGACAGAAAGTTATTAAAGTCAAGAATATATTATAACGTTTGACCATGGTCTGGGGATTTGCTCCATTAAAGGATACATAGAAAATCATACTAGAAACAAAATAGCAGAAAAATGTCATTTTTTAAATTATGGTCAGATGACGAGAACTGTGTCAAAGTTCATATACTTCCATCTCTACGCTGTATCGACTTTGAAAAACATATTTTACATATTAAAACACTTATTTAGGAAATGCATCTTCTAAACATCTAAATTATTTCAAACTATGCATCATTATAATAAGTAAAAAAATATGTACTTCTATTTCGACAATATATCATTATCAACTTTAAATTTTTGCCAGGAAAAAGAAAACTCTTTCATAACATTGAAGAAAATTTAAAATTTTAACATTATCCACTTACGATATCGGATTAATCTTTATAATAGCTGTAATTCTCCGAATTTTATACTTGATTCGTTCCAAAGTGTTTTATGTAAAACTACAGACATCATTATGCAAACAGAAGTTGGCAACATATTGAAATGGCACGAAGAAATGTCATTTCCGTAATAGATTAATAATCAGGTGCATATCTTAATGGCTACCGTGTATCGTCGAATGCAACAGAGCTCACTTGCAGAGGTCGTGTCAGTCACGACGAAAGGCATCACGAGCAACTGTAGTTGCCAAATACATGAAACTAATATAAAAAAATAAATTTAATGCAGGCTTATTTTAAATTTATCTGGAATTGCTTTTGTTTTTAATCGATTCAAAAAAGTATTATCTTCTTGATGGATTTTTTCATTTAAATGATTCTTAATACAGTTTATTTTAACCATAAACGAAAGATTTAAAGTCACGAGCTTTTTAACTTAGAGAAGCATTATGTCATGGATATCAAACAGAAGTCTGGGAACTTCCGCAAAGAGAAAAAAAATGCACATAACTGTGCTCGAGAGTATAAAATGAAGAAATGGATTCAGCCTCTTTATGTATTCCTATTGTTCCACCCACAGAACTCGGTACATCAATTCAGCCGCTTCCGCGAATTTTTGCCTTCCAAAATCGTTTTCCGGAATTCCGAACGGGTTAATTGCGTGACTATATATATAAAAAACATATCCAACTCCCAGCGTCTGGATGTGGCCGATAATAAGTCCCATAAAAGCCAGGAAAATTTCTAAGCCTGTCGAATATTTTATTGGTCTGGAAAGAAAAAAGCTAAGGCACATGCAACCTAACAATGCTCGAAGGGTCAGCGTCGAGTAATTGAGATTTTGAACGAATATCATTTTTTACGTTTATGAAATAAAAGGAACAAAAATAGGGGAAAACAATTTGAATATTATTTTATTTATTCCAAAAGCTTCGCTCGCCGAGCTTACGGGTAGGGTTACTATGATATTTTAGAGTAGAAATGAATGCCTTTTAAGTCATTGTTCCTGAAAGGCAAATCATACCGTCAAGTCGGAATTAATAACTTAGTATGTGATTCGGACAACCTTTTTAAGGTTTTTCTTTATTCGTGTGACATAGATTACGGTGTCACACTAAGAATATAGATAATCTATGCGACCTCAAAGTCTAGACAGACGTATTTTGGCGCCATACTATTTTTGAAGCTAGTTGACACTCTTTCATTGAAAAAAAAACTTTAAGAATGGGACATACGAGTAAAAATATTTGAAGTTGAAATTATTCTATCGTATATACATAATAAATTTTTTCATTCATAAAATATGACACTGATATGACTATAAAATATTTATCAATAGGCGAAATTTTCAAAAAGAAATCTATTTTATACAGGATTAGCAAA